>JAIPRL010000368.1:0-69668 GCA_025469235.1 Pemphigus obesinymphae
TACATAAATTTTAGAAAAAACATCATTATTTACGAAATGGGGGCCAAAAAACTATTATGAACGTAGCACCCCTTTAGTTTTTTTTACTATAGCGTCAAAAATAATGTAGTACAAATTCTGAAAATTATCATACAAATTCATATAAATAACGTACTAAATATTTGCATAAAAATTATAATGAATTTCCGAATTGGGGGGGGGGCGGGCGACACGTACGTCATGAACGCCACATTTATTGTTTTGCATAGTGTAATTATTTTACTTTATTTCCCATTAGATAGACGCGGAGACAACAATATTGTAGGTATCACATCAGCTTAATGAATAATATATAATTTTAAAATATTTTATAATTTTTTTTTAACACATTTTTAAAAACCAATTTTGGCTTTATACTTGTTCAATTATAAAAACTTTAACTATCATTTAAAATAAATTCATACAATATAATATATTTAAAACAATACGGACGTCGGGAAGTACTAAGCTAATCTTCCGCTATTGGTTTAAAACCACAAAAATATGGGGCGTTCCAACAGCCATTACTTGCCCAGCATTGCACGTATGTATACATTGATTTTTTTCTGCTGTATCTTACACTTAAAATGGATGGAAGTTTGTTGAGAAACACAGTAAAGAAAAGTTTCGTTTAAAATTACCTCATGTTACGCTCTTCGTACATTTCCCTTTACCACTTATCGTTCACCCCTAAATACTCTTTGTTCAATTCCCTTTTCTTTTCGTTTGGGCCTTTGACAAAATATTATCTTATATTTCGCGTATAAATGGCTGATATTGCGGTGATATTCCCACGAGAACGCACAAACGTGAAATCTATTAATACGATGTCGCCAACAAAATATTTACACTTCTGTCTTTTGCGTATTCCTTTCGGGGAAAATACGTGATCATAATTTGTGCGCAAAAACCAGGACTGCCATATACAGGCTAATCCAATTGCCAACTATATAGTTTAGTGAGTATATTTTTCAATTTGGTTTTTAGTTTTTAGAATTTGAATTAAACTATAAAAGGGTGTATATTTATATATGTATGTGTATTTAATGGATATGTAGTTACATTGCATTAAACAAATCAAATACCATAATTTATCAAAACGCGAAAATAAATTTGATGATACTGCTTAAACGAAAACTGTCAAATGATTTTTCTTTTTCGAATATAACAATGCTTCTAAAAGCCGAGGCCCTATCTAATTTTCTATGTTGTTGCACTTACATGCATACATACATACATATAGTAAAAATATGAAATAAAAGTCACTTTGACCGAAAATTCGATTTCAACATTTATATTTGTTGGCACATAATAATATATTACAACATAAACAAATGATAATTGGTAACCGGTTATATGCCGAAAGTGTCATTATAGATGCCATGTTTTTACCGCGTTGTCGGTGTTTTATTCGTGTTGCAGTTCTTCAGATTTCACTTGTACGTCCTGTTCGGTTAAATAATTTATTCAAAATTTCTATGTATGATGTATCCGCAATTAATATATAACATCTGTTCAAAGTCTCCCATCGCCAATTTTCCATATTTTGTACTCTTATTGAGTTTTTACCAACGTTGTTAATTTAACACTGAAAATAAAGTATACATAGAATGATAAATACCGCAGAGCTTTCACCCGAATGAATGAATTTCAGTGTTGAAAAATAATTTGAGTTGTTGAATTCATGTGACGGATATTAAGGGTTATTAAACATTTCCGGTTACAGTAATTATGATATTTATTCCGGTTAATTTCAATTAATTCAGGTGTTCTTAAAAAAAAATTTATTGTATATCAATTCATATCTATTAGATTTTCAATTTTCAATTTAATTTATAATAGGTTTTAATTAAGTGAAGACAATGAAAAATAATCAATATAAAAATTATATTTACCAATAATTCTCAATGCCTAAATTTACAACTAAATACTAGATTTTCATCACGGATCACACATTTTAGGTTTTAAATATATAATATATTGTAAAAACTACACACTATGAAATAGTTAATGTTTCTGTCTTTAAAGTAGTGCAATCACTTATTTATTTTAGCACTTTTTTTTATCATACTAAAAGCGTAGAGTCGTCGTAGCGTAGATAGTACAACGAATATTTTAAATTAAAATTTAAACATCTTACATATTATTTTTTCAATTTTCAATTTTTCTAAAAATTGAATTTAAATTGCCTATACATAACCCCTTAATAACCATGACTCCCTCATTTCCATAAATTTATATAAAGTTGTTGGCCTTACAGAAATATACTTAAAAATACGTTGTAAACAATTTAAATTTTAAAATCAAACCAACTTTTGAATATTTTCACGTTTACACCTGCAACAGATATTGAATCGGCTTTATGATCTGATAAATCTGATTGATTGCATTAATGTAATTTGATTTCACAATATATATATTCTTTCAAAATCCTATAAAATCCAACATTGGTATACATAGGTATACATATTATAGGCTACAATGTAAACAAGTCCTTATTTTAGAAAAAAATTCATATTCTACATTTTTACATAGGGCTATGTGATAGGCTTTGTCTAAAATAAATTCAAGAAAATGAAAACGAAAAAGAATGATTCTTACTTAAATATACTTCTCTACAGAAGAAAAAAAATGTATTTATTACTACACACTTTTTAATTTGTACTACACATTTGCATTTTCATGTTGCACACTGTTTCGTAGTGCACACTAATATAGGGGCTGGTATAAACGTTATACTTACGGGGATAAATTGCCCGTTAACGCAATATTAACCAATAAATTATAATTGATAATAAATGCTCTCGAAATTCGCATCATCTGGGACGGAAGCCAATAGAGAGCATTATCATATTAATTGCAATAAGTAATACTTACGTACAAATTGATGTTTCATTTCGTTTTTTAGATTCTGAGCGTAGCGAGGGAGCTATTGGTTTTACAATGTTTGTTTCTTTTTTTTATTTTCTTTTTTTTTCTGTAAACACTTTTTCTACCAGAAGGATTGCTCTGATCTTTACAAGCTTACCCGGTTTCCGGTAGCAAATTGCATCTAGTTGGTATTTTAGAGAGGTCATTTTTGAATTTTCTCAATAGTTTTTTAATGCGTAAGGAAAAACTACGAAAAAATGAGGTAAAAACGGCAAATATACCTATACGGTTTCGTCAAATCGGAAATTTTCATTTCTTCGTAATTTCGAAAATAATCACTTGAAATCTTGAAATTTACATCGAATATTTAATTTAGTAATATATTTACGTTGATTGAGTTTTTTGTAATTTTTTTGCAATTTTGGGCTATTTATAGACATTTTAGTTTTCGAGGTTTCTAAGTCCTAAAAGGGGTAATTTTCGGTTTTAAGTACTGAAAATTTTATACAGCGTTAAATATACGTTACTCTAACTAAATCCAAAAAAATCTTGAAAATCCGTAGTCACAATTTTTTTTTATAGTCATTTTAATTTTTTTGACAAAATTATCAATTTTGAGGTATTTAAGTCCAAATAGTTGGTAAAAGGAGATTTTAAGACGTGGAAAAATTTAGTATAACGTTTGTCGTGCATTAATTTAACTAAATTCACATGATATTTTGGTCGTTTTCAATATTATATGTCATAAACCGAACATTCAATAAAATATACTGTATAATATTATTATGTAGTAATAACTGTATACCTACACGAAACTGAGCTATTATAAATATATCATATTACATTTTAAAATATGCATAAGGTCACACCAAATCGTATTTATTTCTACATTTGATCTTCAATGTAATGTTAAACATAGATAGGTACTGAGTAGGTATATAATTAATATTAAGAGTTATGACGTATACTACACAGAAGCTACGCTCAGAATCGTTTTTTTGAATGCAATGATTTATCGCAATAAACGCAATACATCCACCAAGAGTATACTGCCCAGTAGCAAAGTGCATCCACCCATACTGACATCCGACGAGCGAAGTGTTTCCACCTCCTACTGCCCGGCTATTTTCAAATTGATTTAATAATTCCGGTATTATTCGATATGATCGGGTTTCGGAAATAATTAATTTTAAAACATTTTTAAGAAAGAATGGAATAGACGTTTTTTTTTTTCTCGAGGAAAACGTACGCGCCCGGAATTTTCGGGAGAAAAACGAAATTTATCTCACACGGTATACCGTCGGGTAATAAATGACTTTTATTCTTTTTCGAGGTCGTTAAGTTCATACGATACAATATAATATGTAGTATATATATATATATATAAATACGACAAAACCGACGTGCATCACAACACGACCGTTACTCGAGAAAGTCGTTGACGGCGAGTCATCGTGATGGCAAGTCGAGAGACAGACACACACAGAGAGATAGAGAGATAGAGAGATAGAGAGACGCGAGAAAACATTTCCAATTATGTACTTTCCGATTGTGTTACCGAAAAGTTCTCGTATATAACGCGTCCAGCAGCAGCAGCAGCAGCAGCAGCAGCAGGTGATGACGGAAGAAGCAATTTTTCGGGTCGCTGAACCGCAAAACGGCATTGTATATATTTTAGCAAGTGTGGCGCGGCGGAAAACAAACGAGGCGACACGAACTGTAATCAGCGCGCGCGTAACCCGCGGACGGTTCTCCAGGGACAATTAGCGATTCGCCGCCCGTACACGCGCTTTGGGCTTACACCGTACGCGCTCGCAGTGTGTGTGTATACTTACGAGTTTCCGCCCCCATCTTTTTCGCCGCCCGTTTCCGTCTGTCCTCGAAAAAATTGTTATTCAAACTGCGGGCCACAGCCAGCTATATAGTCACAATAATAATATTGTAGTATATATATATATAACATAGAAATAAAGATCAAAAAATAAAATCACATAAAATAGAGAAGAGTAACCGGGTAAGTCCGCATTTCGTTTTTTTTTTTTTTTTTTTTTGGGGGGGCCCGAAAAGAAGAAATAATAAGATTTTATATTATATTATATTCGTATTCAATTCCCGGGACGACAAAAGGGAAGAGAAAAAAATTACAATATAATCATATAAACTTTCGTCGCGGATTTCGTCAGAACGCATAACTTTGCGTTATAAACGCGTTCGTATCTATCTATATTATATTATATTCGATTTATTAATACAATATTATTATTATAATAATAATAATAATATGCAACAGAGTTTTGACGGGGTTAGTTTATAATATTTATATCATTAGATAGTTATTGGGGGAGGGGAGGGGAGGGGAGGGTTTCTTTTTCTTTTTACGGTTTTCATTTACCGCAAAAGGGTGTAACGACAATATCCGGGAATACGTCGTCGCATTTATTCAGACACAATGTTATATTACTTTCTCGCGCGTCACTGTGCACAACACTGCGGGGGATGACCTCCGTCAAACACGACCGAATATAGAGAATCAACGGTTTTAATAAAAAATAAACTTTTCGCGAACTTATTGTCGCCTGTCAAAATATCCTAACCTAGCCACGTTTTACTTGCAGTACACCAATGGCAATGGTAAAAATATACCGCATTTTATTTTTCGTTTTGTATTACCAATCGGGTACGTATAGGTACCTACCCAATACATTTTTGTGTAATTTTGGTAAATTTTACCGAAAACAAATTGGTATATAATATATTCATTTATCATTATCAATACGGAGACCGTAATACACTGCATATTACTGTGATTTGCAAATGATTTATATGCGAAAACGTATATTTTATAATATACTTATGTGATATGACAGCGTTCACAGATTATTGTGATTTATTAATGATAATTGGCTGCAGTAGGTATATATTGTAGTAAACTAAATTAAATTACCTATGGCACTGTAACGAAAATACGTAATTTAATTGCATCAGTAATACAGACCACACAGGGACGGCGCGAAGAAATATTTACGAGAGGGGGAGGGGGTATCTCCAAAATACCGACGGAAATACATCTTGGAAATGTACCTACGTAAATAAGCATAAAAAAAAAATGTCATCAACTTCTATCTACTTTGCCGACTATATTCCGAAATACTCCTACAAAACGTTGGGCCGACCAAAATTTATAGTTTATCAACTTTCTGTTTTTGCCAACTGAACTTAATTTCGTCAACTACTTTCTTAGGGGGGGGGGGATAGGACAGTAGCCTCCTAAATCCGGCCCTGAGGCCACAACCTTGTCTGGAATTTTTAATACAACAAAAATAAAATAATTCACTTATTTTCCAATATCATAGTACTCAGTGGCGCAGTTATGTTTTAGATAGTAAAAAGTCATAATTTTTTGAATCCGTAAGTAGATCAGTTAAAAGCACTGCAATTCAGAAGCCACTACCGATTAGACGGGCCAACCAATTTAAAAAGTGGGCCAAATTGCTATAATATTTAATTTTAAATACGCCAATATGTATAACTTCAAACTGTATATAACTATCTATATTCGTATTCATTATTTTAATTATGATATAACACGTTACTTGAAAACTACATTGAAAGGAAAAATAATAAATAGGATTACCTATATTAATGATATATTTTACAAAAAATTATCTAATATAACAAAATGTATGTAGTTTACATATTTCTGTGTTCCGCATTTAGATTTTAGTGGGCTGAATATTTTTTTTATAAGCCTAATCTGATAATTAAATATAGAAACAAATTTTTTACAAGTAAATACACAAATTGACTTTATATTTAATTTAAGCTTTTACGAACATTCTTTTATCGGAAAAAATCATAATATTCTAAATTTTCTTATTTTTTTTTCCCCATAAAATCAAAATATTAATAAATAATTAATTAGCAATGTAACAGGTACTATCACGAGACTAGGTGATTCGTAAATTGTCGAAAAAAGACTAAAAAAATTAATTTCTAAATTGTTATTTTAATAGTTACGCATTAATTTTTTATTATAAAAGTAATGTAATTTTAATTCCATAAAAAATTTGAACGATGAAATTGTTATCTCATTACACTTCAGAAATGTAACGAATAACTGTAATTTTATTATTTTTAAAAAAGTAGATACTTTTCCCAAGATTAATAATTTTATTGGTAAAATTACTTTTTTAAATGTAATTATAATTACTCCATAAATGAAAAAAAGGTTTCAAATAAATTTATCTATAATTACTTTTTTCTTTAAAATCAATGTAGGGAACATCTTATATTCATTATATAAGTAGTTAAATAAAATTATTATTTATATTTTTAGTTATTAAAATTATTTTTAGCAATTTTTCAATTTAAACATGTATTTAATTAATCCACCTTGGTTGAGAATATTTCAAGATTTTGCATGATATAAGGAATGTACATATTTGTTTTAGAATGATTTGCTTTTTATTTTTATATTTCTGAATACATTTGTTCGATAAAAGGAATAGTTTCCGTATAAAATTCTTCTTGATAGAAAATTGTATCAAGTTTGTACTTGCAGTCTTGAGCAGGAAAGTAATTTAAATTACTCGTTACTGTAACGAAATTACATAATTTAATTACATTTATTCATGAATAATTTAATTACTTATAAAAATCTATTTTAATAATTATAACGCGTTACTAGAAAAATATTTAGAAAAAAATTAATATATTAATAATTATATGTTCACTAAAAATTAATATAGTATTATACAATTTATTTTATTTATTTCTTGTTTTAATTTAGATTTTAGAAGCAGGACATTTTTTTTTAAATTGTCAATGATGTGATAAATAAATATAAAAAAAATAAATTGCACGTCATATTCAAATTGAATTTAAATATGTTTTTGAAACGTTTTTCAGATGGTTTTTTATACGCTTTTCTTATTTTTTTTCTCATACAAAACCTTCCAAAATTAATCCTTTAAAATCGAATTTGGAAATAAAACTTAAATTTAAAAACTTAAATTCGTGATTCTACCTATATCTAGTTTTATTTCGTTTGTTATTGTAAGTATACCTATTATATTGATGCGAATTCAGCATGTTATTGATATTATAAACTTTAGGTGTGTTTGAATACAACTGGTATATAGATATTTAATCTTATAGCAATTATACCCGAAAAATGATATATTGAACTTATTTTAATATCATTATATTGTAAACAATTGGGATGTAGTAATTAATTTAATTAACATAAGCATAAATAAAAATTTTATATACATGAAATATAACCAGCTATTTATAATAGTCACTTATATTTTCAAAAAAATAGGTAATATCGAATTCGAAAAATATATTAAGTTTAGTGTAAACTATAATAATAATAACAATACACCAAACACCAATACCAACTTTATTAAAATCCATGGTTTTATAATATTATATTCATCAACATGGTAAGAAGACTTTCAGTCTTCAATGACATATTATTATAGTTTTTTTGTGTACTTATATTTTGGTTTTTCGATGGAAAAGGGGAGAAATGAGAAAAGGTAATTTTAACTATATGAATAGAGAAATGACGACAATGCGCTCGATAAAGCATTAGTGAGGGACCAACTGCGGTGTGGTCGAGAGATTGGTGGACCCTATAGTCCACTTAACTGCCATCTGTTGCATTTAAAACCTATTATTATACATAGATTTTAATATAGATTGGCCATAAAAAAAAAAAGGAAATCTCTAAGGATTCATTGAATAGAACAGGTATTGTATGTGCACTAAATTCGATATTATCTTTAGTATTTTTTTTTCTTTTCTAATCAGCTTGAGACCTAAGTAGTCTTCTATAAATTCTTGACATTTATCCGAAATAACTAGGTAGTATGAAGATAATCATGGTATACCTACGTTTCTTTAGTTTATTTTATTTTATTAAACCTGCGATAACTGTATAGTATATTACAGATATAGGTCGAGAATCATGAAAATAAAAAATATCAACGTTTACCGGGTGTACAGCTTGTTCGGCCGAATTACGAAAATGCAGCTATTCGATATAATGATACCAATGATTTACACATAATAAACTTGTTGAAAATTTTTCGGGAATACGAGTATGAAGTATATGTAAGTCATATAAGTCATGATACCAACTGGGTAATAATATTTTTCGTAATTTGATCCTTTTTTTTTTAAACTACGATTGTTGTCAATGTTTTAACAGCTGTTTAGTATTATATACAAACGAATGAAAAGCACTTAAAATCATGAATACGTTAAAAAAAAGTATAGGATTTCACCTGACAATGGAATTGAAAGTGAGATAACAGGTGATTCACGTTAAGACTATATACACCCAACGTCATAGCACTATTTATCATTGAATGATCGATATTACAATTATAAATAATTACCTCATGGAGGATAATAATCTGTATTATATATGTATAATAATTTGTTTATATACAACTTAAATAA
This sequence comes from Pemphigus obesinymphae, assembly GCA_025469235.1. Taxonomy (NCBI): domain Eukaryota; kingdom Metazoa; phylum Arthropoda; class Insecta; order Hemiptera; family Aphididae; genus Pemphigus; species Pemphigus obesinymphae. The sequence continues at coordinate 9,361 of JAIPRL010000368.1, forward strand.
TAATAATAATATACGGACTACAGTACGTTCAGATTTACACATAATATATTTTAACATTCAATTTTACAATATATTTCAAATACAATTATCAAAATTTGATTATAAATTGTTTAAATTGTTGTTAAATTAATGCTGACATCAGAAATGTATATAATTGTTAAAAAGTAATTATTAATTTATACACTTATAATAAAAACTAAAATTTAAAAGATTTTATAAAGTAATAAAAGACACTATGAGCCATAATATATATATATAGTTATATGCGCACATATATTAACTAAAGATTAGCGAATATATTTAATTGTTGATACGATTTTATTACCTATTTACGGCAAACACTGTTAGCTTAAATACCAGAAAAAGTCTTATAAAGAGTTTTGTATGGAGTGTAGCCCTCTATGGAGCAGAAACATGGACGATACTCAAGGCGGAAAGAAAAAGGATTGAAGCATTTGAAACATGGTGTTGGAGAAGAACACTGAAAATTCCTTGGACAGAGAGAGTTAAAAATGAGGAAGTATACCTAAGAATGAACGAACAGAAAACAATATGGAAGACAATCAGAGAAAGAAGGAAAAAATGGATCGGACATATTATGAGAAATAATGAATGGATAACGACAATAATAGAAGGAAAGATAGAAGGAAAAGCTGGAAGAGGTAGATCAAGAACACCATTTATGAAACAAATCATTGAAGACATAGGGAAAACCAATTATAAGGAACTAAAAGTAACTGTGATGGATAGAGACAAGTGGAGAGCCATCGAAATCATTTAACCAATCTGTGGATTGAAAAAAAAAAATACATATATATATATATATATTAATATATATTATATTAATTGTTGATGGGATATTTTGAGTAGAAATCCTATATTGTAGGTACCAATCAAAATTTTGATATAGGAATGCGTTGTTCTAGAATCTCCCTCGCAAAAATATGCATCTATTGCATCACATCCATGTTATTAGTTATATTAGTTTTATTAATAATAATTAATAAACATAATAATTACTATTACTATCAAATCAACTATATAACAATCGGTATATTTTGTTGAAAAAACTCGTATCAGAATCAAATATGTCCAAACAAAAACAATATTTATGATCTAAAATATATACCTAAATTGCTTGAATTAAGTATCGATTTTTTTATAAAGTTTTTAGATGAAATTTCTGAAAAACTTCACGTTTTCAAGTTATAAGAAACCATATTTATAAATTAACATAAATCACATTTCCAACTTAAAATGCATCGTCGTGTGAATTATAAATTATGTAAAAATAAAAACCCCTAATAAATTATCATCAGGTTGTATACTTAAGAATAGCAAGCCAATATTATTTACCCATATTGTAGTAAAATGTTGAGTCTTAATATTTAAAACTATATTATATATTTTAGAGTCACAATTTTAACTAAGTTATTATCAATTAACAAATAGTTAATTCGATATTGATTCAATCTATATAATATAAAATATACATTTTAACAATATAAGTTATAACGATATATTTTTAAAATACAATTTTATTAAAATGTATTACTTATTATTAATCTATATTAATTTATACTTGCATATTTTACCCTTTATATTCAAATATATAAATATATTAGTAAACAAAGTTTAAAAAAAAACAAAAAGTAGTTAGTGAAAGCAATTCGCTCTTGGAATATAAGATAGAATACTGGTAATGGTTATATTTAATAAACGATTTTGAGCGAAGCTCGGTATCATAAAATACATAACTATTAACTATAGGTACCTATATAAAAAAAATTTATAAACATAAACTTTATTGTAAAACAAATAGATACCTCGCTCCATTTACAAATCTAAAATTATACCATTTTGAAAAAAAAAAAAACAATAATTTATACTATTTTAAATGTTTTTTTTTTTTTTTTTTTTTAATTGTCTTGTACTTAATTTTTACGTATTAAGTATATATTATAAAATATAATTTTATAAATACATTTCTATTGCAATTTTTAGCTATCTTAGAAATTAAAATTTAAAATGCCGTAAAATAATCACTTTTTTCCTACAATCTTAGTCATGTATAAAAATGTTTTTAACGTTTTATAGTATCACCGATATGCAATATTTTTATTGCATAAAAGTGTTAATATATTATTCTATATAGAAAATGTAATTCACAATCAATTTATTTAACTGCTATAAAACATTATATTTTTGAAAGTCATTAAATTTATTCCGTAATTAATATGCAACTTTAATCACTTTAAAGTCAAATTATAATAACCTTTTATCTCTTTCACCCCACGGCTCGCACTTATATTATCTATAGTTTGTATATTTCTCCTTATTTGTTAACACACACGAATATAATATTAACAAAATATAACGATGAAAAAAAAATACGAACAAAGTAGAAATTTGATTAGCTATATAGGTATAGGTATAGTTTTATAAAGCTTATTTCGGTAAAAAAAAAAAATTATATAGTGTTTCACATATATAAATAATTGTTGGTAAACGTTTTTTGATCGATTCCAATCAAATTTCGTGGTACCTACTCGTATACGTATTATAATAATAATTATTATTAAAAATGCATTAAACTCATATTCGGGTACATGTATAATAACCATTTTATACCGAACATGACCAATCAAACATTTGACCTTCATATTATCCAAACGCATATACCTATGCATACACGAGCCCAAACTATAAACGTTTCCCACGTGTTGTCGGCGAAATATTCATTTCGTCGTGCTCATATGATAATAATATTATGTCATGTTTTGTCTGTCACGATTCATCGAAAGAATTTAATTATCACGTCTCGGCCGACGTACGGTTAACCGTTATAATTCGATAAATTAGGTTTTCTGAAGCACGTTAAATATAGATAATACGAAGTCTATTCAAAAAATCCACGAATTTTATTTAAGAGGCTTACTTACAAGTTATTGCGCCTTATCGTCCTTAAAGTATTCTCCTACTTGATTTATACACTTTTTTCAAAGCGTTTCCACTTCTAGAAGCAGTCCTGGAAAACTGTTTCTGGAATCGCACTTAGCTCCATTAGCGAATTTTCTTTTATTTGATCTATCCCTGTAAATCTTTGTCCCTTTAACGGAGATTTTAATTTTGGAATAAGGATAAGGATAAGGAAGCACGGTCATGTGACTTTTAACACAAAAATCATGAATCAACAGTATGTGCCGGATCAATTTTTATTTGTTGAGACGTTTTATTACTTCTATAGGTAGTACCATATTGGTTAACAGTTTGTCCTTCCGGTAGAAATTCGTACAATTTTATTGACTTTGGTCACACGAGCATCGTCTATTGATGTCAACGGACGTCCTGAATGCGGATCGTCATTAACTGAAATCCGATCGTCTTTAAACCGTTTAAACCAATCCTAATTACTGATCACCATAAAGATTTTGCATCATATTATGATGAGTTCCGGCAAAATATTTACTAAGTTTAACACAAAATTGAATGTTCGAGAATATTAGTCATTTTGAAAATTGCAAAATACACACGACTCGTCTACAATAAACGTTCACAATAATTGTGTAGATAGTGATAAAAATGTCTGGTTTATTTGAAAATATAGTGGATTATCTTTATTTTACTTTAATCTAAAAACATTAACAATAATATAATTTGTTAATTATTAAAATGATAGCTTGGAAATATTTTGTATAGACCCAGCATACTATAATGAAAATGTTGTTAAAGTTTATAAAGTTTTCGTAAAAATTAAATTTCTATCAATTATTGGGTAAAGATATATTCGATACTCATAGGTCTGACCTCAGGTCTAATCAAAAAATTTCAGAACAAACATTCCAATGCACAAACAAACCAATAAATATGTTATTACCACAATATCTTTAGACTAAATAAAATAGAGGCATCTTACGATATTTTGAAACGGACTATGGAAAATCATATCGATACACAGTCCTTTACTGTGTATATAATAGTTTAAAAAATAAAATAAACATCATTGTAAAATCACTGGCTCCACTTGGGATCAAAAATTCTGGTTTCTTTTTGGGGGGAGGGAGGGTTGTGTGATTTTTGTATTGTTTATTATAAAAGTGATCGCATGTTCAAGATGAAAAATTATTCAGAAGGGTGAGAATTACATAGTTAAGGTTTTTCAGGAATTCAAGGCTTCTTTCCCGAGAGGACAAGAGTTATCAACATCAACTAAGATCTGATCACTTTTAAACTTTTAATTATCCGTCATACTAAATACGATCTAAATATAATTAACCATTAAATGAGTTATTTTACCAAATATAGCGTAAAATTGAAAGTTGATAAACTATTTTATAAGTATATCTTTTAAACACACAAGGTAAGTTCATACTTCTAACATGTTTTGAAATACTGTAAATTATCTCTATTTTATTTTAGTCTAAAGACATTGGTGGTCTATAATATTGTAGGAGTGTTTGTCCTGTGGAACTTTTTGAACAAACATCGTATAATCGAAATTGAATTATTAATTTGGAGCTGACAAATGATACGATAATGGACAGTATATATTGGATGGTATATAAAATATTATTTGATGTACATTTTGAGTGGACAAATAAATAGGAATTGGAAATTAGCGCGAAAATTGCTCGTATTCATGCCACATCGAAGCTATTTATTTGAAAGCACAATATTATTATATATAATATATAGTAGTTTGCGGGATATCGCGTGACCGCCAACAATGGACAATGAAAATAGGCCAATTCTACAATAACACGTCATAACAATATGTAATGTCACCGCAAAGCCATTATGCGTAAACCATCTTTACCATTAAACCTGCCTTTAAATATTATATAGCCATAGCCACATGTTTTGTCGTCGTGATTTTCCAAAAACCATGTCTTAACACATCATATACACTGTCATTAGAAAACATGTAATAATTGCCGTCAAAAATGCCGTTCGTTAGAAGCATAATTTCTTACCTTAGATATACTTACCGTAACCGTCATATTATAATGTGGATTTTCGACATTTCCTCAATTTTGAAAAGGCCTTTGACAAAATATGGGACGATGGCCTTATTCACAATCTACTACTACTCATCTGGTGGAAATCACCCACTCCTACCTAACCAACAGATCATACTTTGTACGCGAAAATGGATTAAATTCATCAACAAGAGTTATAAACGCAGGCGTTCCCCAAGGATCGTTTATCACCTTTGTTATTTGTGATTTATATAAATGATCTACCAACTATTACAACAGTATATATAAACTTATTTGTGGAAGACACTATGTTTTTTGCTTCTAACATAGGCACACGCATACAACAAATAAAATCTAAAATCAAATAAATATAACTTTACCATGGCTCAAAAAATGGAAACTCACCTTAAATACGGATAAAACAGAGGCCATAAAATTTGGGAAAAGACTAAAATCGACAAATCAAAGTCTATAACAAACTTATTCCCTGGAAAACCAATATAAAGTATCTTGGTGTACACTTGGATACCTACTTAAAATTCAACAAACACAAAAAAAAACAGCAAAAAAGCCAGAAGGACGAGGGTAGTCCTATACCAAATCCTAAACTATCGAAACCCTCTTTTACTTAAAACCAGACTAAATATCTTCAAAATGTATATAAGAATCAAAATCACCTACACAGGACCAGCATGGGGATCACTTATCTCAGATAACAACTGGCAAAAACTTGAAACCACCCAAAACGTAACGCTCCACTCAATCACTAACTCCCCATGATTCGTCCAAAACTCAACAATTAGAAACCAATTAATGATCCCCTCAATAAAAGAAACCGTCATCATGCTCTCATCCTAAATGTTTCAAAAAATAAAAGACTCCGCAAATACCCACACCTAAAGAACATCGGACATACACCAAGACCATCAGAAATTGTCAAACCGATACCACTCGCTTTCCTCAAAAATTTAAACTAAGGAACACCCCATGAAAATCATCTCCTACTCCGAGGCATAGGAGAAAAAAACCCCCCCCTGAAACTCATAAAAAGGATTGCAAACGATCCCTGCAAAGCAAAAAAAAAAATTCTGATGAACATCCGCCATTCACATGATGATATATATCTACAATACTCTGTAAATATAGATAGGTATCTAGATGGATAGGTACTATTTTGGATAATAAATTACACCACGGTGCAAGGGGCGCTTATTGAAATGCTCTCGGGTTCATTATGATTTAACATATAAACGAGTTATTACTTACACAAAATATTAATCGATGTAATAATTGAAAATTGTAGTCGTTTTTGATCAAAATAATACTTTAGAATTTAAAGTTTAGATAATATAAAATATCTTTAAGTGACCCGTAACTCATATGGAACACTGTAAATCATATAAGATGAGACACCCTTTAGGTAACACCCAATATTTTGAAATTTTTTAAATTATATTATAAATTACAATGTAGTCTGGGCGTGAGTCATCGCGGCAATCCTCTTAATATACAATAGTCTACGTATATATAAACTTTATTATACATTTATACCGTCAAAACAAAAATGCATACCTATTCTATTTTTTAATATTTACATACAGCGTATGGTAGGAAAAGGAGTGCCGGAATAGAGCTATTTATAATAATATATTGTCGTTATATTGTTATATTGACGATTTGGTTTTGGTCCGAAGTATATAAAAACCATATAGGCGTATTTTAATACGTGTTTTTCTGACTAAAGAAATGTTAAAACAATAATTTATTATTGATTGAATTACACTGACAATTTCTCAGCCAATCTACAAAATGTTCTGATAAAAATCCTACAAACTATAATATGGCAGAGAAAAAACGAGGAGTACATTTTCTAAACATATTTATAATGCCTTAATTTTCAAATTTTCAAATCCCTAATCTATACTTCAAGCATCACCAACGAAACAACAGCCAAAAAAGTGCAAAAATAACTAGACTTAATCCAACTCTGGCTTGCTGACTGGAAGATAACTGTGAATGCGCATAAAACCTCTGCCATCCTCTTTTCCCATAAAACAGACTTATTTACATCAAATATCCGAGTAAACAACACATCCATAAACTAGACAAAATATATCAAATACAAATACATATACATCTTTAACTCCTATACAAAATGTATAGTCACGTACGCCGCACCGATCTGGTCTTCTCACATACCTATCAGAATTCATCTGGAAACGTCTTAAAGCGGTTCAATCTACTAGACTTCGTCAAGTAACTGATCTCCGATGGTCCTTTCACAACATTAACGGTCGAAACACAGTAAATATCACTTCCCTGAGAATCATGTAGAGTCCATCAACACCGAAAAAAAAATCCAAATCACTTATTCGCCATATATACGACCACATTGCAATTACAGATACGAGGAAAGTAATCAAAGAAATTTTCTGCTTCAGACCAATCCAATTTATGTGAATCTGTTAACTCCTAATTAATTAAAACCATCCACCACAGCAGTGGCGTATTTACGGGGGGAGATTAGGGAGATATATCTAATAAAGACATTATCTTTATGTCTTTTTTTTTTTTTGAACATTATTATGTTTTATTATATTATTATATGGCTATAGTTGTTTTTCTTTTATCACTTTATCAGTAGATAATAAAATAATAATATTTTTATTGGAAAACATTAATTGCTAGGACGTTTAACATTATAATCTTATAATCTTGAGACAATATAAAATTTTAAAACCGAATATTATCTATGGTTAAAATATTTTTGATAACAATTGATAAAAAATATATGACAAAATAAAAAAAAATAAATATCACGAATATTTTAAAACTTCTGTATTCATATTTTACATCAATTATTTTATCAGCCAGTTAGACGATAGATTTATTAATCACAAAACATTTTTAAAGGTAATAGACTAATATACCATAGTTTTAATTGTTAATTTATTACTTTTATACTTTTAATTGGTTTTTGAGTATTTTTTCAAGAACACAAAAGTTTCTGGAGATGATAGAATGTCTTTCAACAAGTTGGTTGAATTTTACTCGCCTGAAATGAATACCTAAGTAACGATTACTGAACTAAAAATGTAGAGAGTCAAACTTGCTAAAGAAAAGATAAATATAAAATCAGGACTTGATGCATTAGCAATCTGCAACAAAAACTTATATCCAAATATTCATTTACTACATAAAATTGTATGTACCTATTTTACTAATGTCCACTTTAACTCCTGAACGTACATTTTCATGTTTAAAAAGATTAAAAACATATTTAAGAAACTCTATGAAGGAGGTATGTATATACATATATTATTCACTTATTATTTAATATTTTTCGTATTTAATCATTTATTTTGGACTTGCAATATTATCCATCCATAATGACATTGAATTAGATGTTGAGGAAATAGTTGACAAAATCGCTAAAAAAAATAAACCTAGAAGACTAGAGTTTATTTTGTAAATTATGTAAATTTATTGTAAATATATACGAATAAAGGTTTATTAAAACGGTACGTTAAATAAAGCGATGCAATGCAAAAAAAAAAAACCATGATCGCGATTACAATACCTATACTGAATCCGGTGACTTACATTATGATGAATGACGCTAACTGCAGAATAACGAGACACCCCGAATGGAACGTGCAGACATATCGACGACGGGCCCACCGTCGCTCGCGTACGTCACGGATTCGAACATTCGAGGGCAGATGCAACGTGTATTAACAATATTCCGTAAAATTATGTCGTGCAATTGTATGCGTTGTAATCGCACGCGATGTACGAACGATTTTTTGACGGACGTGTGCGCGTTTATTAATGGGGTAAAAAAAAAAAAAAAAAATAACAATCATAATGAATAGGAAAGAAGTAAATATGTCACCGAGTGCGTACGTCGCGATGCACCATTAATATATTTATACGAACGATGATTTGTCATACACGCGCACACGCGCACTAATGATAATTATATTATCGTCGTCGTATGTGATGCGATGTGAAACGTGCGTGCGCTTGTCTGTGTCTGTGTGTCCCCGTGGGCCTTACCGGGGGGGGGAAATTATTTATTTACCCAAATTGACCATAATTACGGTTATTTTTATTATTATTATTATTATCGTCGAGGGGCGGTGGCGGCGGGGGCACTTGACGCCCTCTAACCCCGCCCGGCGGCGACGGCAAATAAAGAGCGTGCGCGCGCGCGCGCACCGTAAACAGCGACGGACGGACCACACGGAGGCATCGGGCCAATTCCACGATAATTCGATTACGATCGGAATAATAGTTTTATTTTTTATTCGTTTTTTTTTCTTTTTCCCCCATATATATATGAATTTATAATATATTTTCTACCCTTCGCGTCAAGGGTTGCCAATTACACAATATATAATATTATTGTACCTATATATATATTGTGATGTGTGGTGGCGTGGGCGCACGACAGATTAATATAAACGATACGATTACCGCAAATGGAATATCGTCGTCGTCGTCGTCGTCAATATTGCATTTGATGTTAAAAGTGTACGTGCGTGCATCGTGGTGGTTTTATTTTTTTTTTTTTTGAAAACCAAGGACAAACGATATTTTTTCGTTAGGGGAGACGAGACAAAATAAACGTCAGGTTTGACGCGATAATGACAAACAAAAAAAAAAAAAAGAGATATATATATATATTTTTTTTTTATTGTTTTTTTTTTTTTTTTTACAATAGACAGGTTTGATGATCATAGGGAACGTATACAATAACAACAAAAAAAAAAAATATTTTCAACTTTGGGACAATAATATAGTAAAACAATAACATTTTTTTTATCGTAAATCTAATTTTTCACAATAATAATAATAATAATAATAATATACGGTTTTTTCTGTGAAAACCGTTCACAGATGAAAGGGACTTTTCTACACGGTACATATATTATATTCACGTATCCGCTGTAGCGCAGTATAATATATAAATAGTTTATTACTTTATGAATTTTAGGACTCTTTAGGACACGAAACACACGGGACGCGTATTACAATAATATATCGTAAATATCGTAGTTATTGACAAAACTGGAGGTGTGTTAAATTATATAAATATAATATATATTATATATATATATATATATATATATATATATATAAATTCTAGGATACATCTAGCCGTTTACACAATACAAACTCTTTTTAATCAAAAAAACAAAAAAAACTCGCGACCACAGATTTCTAAATATATATATATATAATATATATAATCGAAATTATAACGTACATTATATAGGCATTTATGGTACATTTTTCGAAAAAAGCCTTACCCAACTCGAAGTTTTTTACATTCTTTATATACATCGAAAAAGCACACTTTTGTACATTATCAATTTATTCTAACCTACAAATACTGCGTTTTATGTGTCTACACTCGCGTTACAATTTGTAAACGTATATTTATATAATATATATTATATATACCTATGTATATTTAAATCCGTTATACACTATAAGTGTATAGGTATATATAATATTCTCTATTTTTATAATATTATTTTCGAAAAATAATAAACGCGTGATGCGGCGCGATTTTTAAATAATTTTTTTATAAACGATTTTTTTTTTTTTTGCTTCGTGCATAAAGATGTTTGCGACGAACACAATAATAATATAATAATAATAATAATAATGATAATAATGACAATAATAATAATAATAATAATAATAATAATAATAATAATAATGATAATAATATTAATATAACATTATGGCACGGTTCTTTAATATTTTTTACCTCCATTCGGCTAAACGACATATATATCGTGCACGAGTCGGCGACAGTGGCGGTTTCGGCGATCGATATGCACGTTATTTCACCAGACGAGACCTTCGTTCTGCAAGTTTGGCGCATCCGAAAACCCGCTGCTACTACCACCTGTGAATAAGATAAATTCGCACATTATACACAGGTGTCGTTTTGTTTTTTTCCCACAACAGTTTGGGTAAAAAAAAAATACATATATATATATATATATATATATGTTTGTATAGTGTACCTATATATATTATATTATAAATATTCACTACTTTTTAAAAGTAATTGTCAGTGCGTATCGAAAAAAAATGTTGCCAAATTATATCCTGTATAAAGTGGCATTCAAGGGCATCCCATTAAAAAAAAAAATAATAATTTCAGTAATATTTATCTCGAGTTGGCAGATTCATATAAAAATTACATTTCTTAAATTAAAAACTCGCCCTCAAAACACGATAAACAATTGATTACTTTCTACCCCCTATTTTGATAATTTACACGTCTATCGAAAAAAAACTTGAAAAATCAAAAAAAGTTCTTTTTAAAGTATCAATTAGATGCAATTTGCTACTTATAATGATCGAAGCATCACATTATCGTAAAACCAATACATTAGATAAAAATAATAAATAATATAAATATTTTAAGAGCATAAAATATTACAATAGGTTTAAAAGTAAAAACCCTTTATTATTTATGTTTACTGCAGTTTACGATATTAAAATATTATACTATATAGAACTCAAATAGATTTTGTTGGCTACACAATATTGTTTGTCAATATAATATTATAATAATCACTGGTTATCGAATAAAATTACCTAGCCTATAATTTTTTAAAACGATTATATCCATAAAATATGTCAAATTAACCCTTAAGCAGACACGTGCCTCTTTTTAACGTTCATATTCGCTTGGGGGGGTGTACGCACATATAGACCTCCCATCTACGTATGACGAAATATATACCTAGCTGTTTTTAAACTATTCATTTTCCATTACAATACATAATAAGCATATATTATTATGTGGATAAAACTTTAAAACCCATTTAATAAAATTTGGAATTTACCCGTGGCGTGTTATAATTTTTGCCTATTCGCAGACTGTGTGGGTACTGGATATATTTTATGTTGGCAGTATTTTAAGCAGAAAAAAAAAAGAATAAATAGGTAATATCAAAATTTACTAGCCTTGGGAACCCATGAATTCTGACGGACTGCCCGGCCTTTGTGACCCGAGTTGTTGGTCGTTGGCTTGCTGTTGCTGCGCGATGAAGCCGGGCGGAGCGTCTTGACCCATGCCCGGGTAATCCGACCCCATTCCGGACATCGGATTAGAGTCCATGCCACCTACGAAACAGAAAAGAAAGAAGTGATATTAATAAAAAATAAAATAAAATGTTTTCTATAAACTTCATAATATGTGTATTATATGGAAATGCGTTTCAAATGTTCCGATAGTGAATATATAAATTATAAAAGGCGAGACGTGTCTGTAACAATATATCGTTATCCCCATTACGTATTATCGTATGTGTGTGTTTACTGTTTAAAGAGTTTGATTTTTTTTTCCATATCGTCAGCGGTCAAAACGACCGTGTCGTTCGCTTAAATAGTTATATTTTTGCGCGGTTGCGGTCATATACGTGTGTATGAGTACGTGAGAAACCAGGTAATTGAATGTATATATTTCCGGTGGTCGTTCCGTTATAACGAACAATTGCGACGAAATAAATATTGTCCACTTGTCATTATAATATATGTTTTATAAAAACGAGTACCTACTACATAGTATATCATAATATTAGATTCGAAATTGACTATTATTTGTATGCTACTCGTTAACGTCTATAACATTTTTGGTCTTTCGTATCCAATTACCAAAAATATCGAATAAATGTATGTACGATTGTTGAATGTGTATTGATCATTGAAACAAAATACAGTACACATTTTACCATAACATACATTTTATTATAATGATTTATATCATATTGCGATATAATGTATATTCATATATTATATTCATTTCTACAATATGCATGTGCTAGAAATCGAAAAATAATAAAGCGATTCCACTGAATATACGAAATAAGGAACGTTTCAAAAATAAGAATCTACCCGAATCAATGTTTTTAAAATATATTATTTTATGATGATTGTTGATGTACAAATACCTCTATAATATATTATATATCTGATTATATAGTATTATATTATTAAATATTATTATTATTGACGTGTATCGAAATATTATTTTCCAGAGAGATAATTGTTTTGATTATTATGGTATTATAGTCATTAACAACCGTTTAAACAAAAGCCAGACAGGAACACTTTGATAAAATAAACAAATTAAATTAAATTAATTTAAATACGTCTTGGAAATTTTCTACTTAATAATATTATAAAAATAAACAACGACGCGTCGAATAAAAATGCCGCTAAAAGTTATATGGGTTCACCGTCATTTGCTATTGATATTTCGATATTGCGCAAATATATATATAAAAAAAAAATTATTTCGACCCTATAACATTATCATTTACCTATATTCAAATATTTTATTTTAGTGAATTTGGTATTTATAACGTAATACAGAAGTAAACGTTGCATGTTATCTTCGTAAATTTATTCGTATATTTTAAACAGTTGCTCACCTGGGTGTCCAAAGGGTCCTCCGGGACCGGCACCTCCGTGCGGACCTCCGTGATGACCGAAGAAGTCTGGATGGAACGATCCAGGCCCATAGCCGAACTCAAATTTGACCTCGGCCGAACCGGCAAAGTATGGGAAACCGGGCTGTTGGTCGTCCAGCGACCCGGGGCTCATATTTAACGGAAAACCACGCATCTTCCGCGCACCCCCGTAAAACGGCCCCCGGCCCATGGACGTCAGCTGTTTTAGCCGTCGCTCTTTGCTCCTCTTGTTCTGGAACCACACCTGCGGAAACAACCGAAAACGTACGTATATAATATTATAATAGATAAATAACTAAAAAATTAATATTTAATAACGTATATAGAACGATAATATTATATGATATAAAAAGGGACATATTGGGTATTGCAATATTATTATAATAAGGGCTCGGATAAGTTGATGACCTAAAAAATGACCTTGAAAAAATACAAAAATACTCGATATAAATGAAAATATTACAAAAAATGTATAGTTAACTTTTATAATATTACCAATAGTGCCAGCCACCAGCAACAAATAATTCCCTAAAACTAATTAAATAATGTAAACCGATGACACGATTATTTGAAAAAATACCTAAGCATACCTATGCAAAAATAATACCAAATAAAAATGATTTAATCATTTAATTTCGTATGCAATGTAGAAACGTAACCTATCTAAATATTTTGTATTATTGTATTTAATATACGAATTGTAGAACTCCGTTAATATATAAAAATAAAATCTTAATTGTCTTTAAATCCAGGGCATTTGATGATTTAAAAACTATAATAAATTATTTAATTAAAAAAAATATATAGAACATTATAAAAATTTCGACTAAACAATACCTTTGCAGTGATGATGTGGTAAACTCTAAATTATAATAAACAATGCAGGTACTGAGACATAATGTATACATTTTGAACCCCTACCCTAGAATATTTACATATTTTTAATACACGTGCCTCAAAAATGATCTTTTGACACGCCACGCTGCTTTTGCCAACCCGATATTTGTTTTGCTATTTACTATCGAAAGATTACTTGTTTCTGTAGCGACTTACATATTTATTTATTTTATAAAAAAAATCTCACGATTTTGTCACTATCCTCTTGCGATGGTCATTAAACAATGCCATCGATTAAACGCACCGTGTGTTTCAATATATGGAAAAAAAATAAAATTTATTGAAAACCGGTTTCTACACTTTTTCTGTACCTATAAGGTAATTTGTTCTGGGGAACATTATTTGACTCGCGTAGTTCGTAATATTTGACAAATAATAATAAATAATATATACATTATAATTTATTATTCACGCTGCACGCATTACATATTATATTGTGTATTACAATAAACAATATCAAATCACTTGTTGCAGGATAGATAATCATCGTATATACGTGTTAATGTGTTATCGATAAAGCATAAAACAAAAGGTTTCTTTATTTCGATAAAACGAATATTGTTATTAGGCCGTTATAAAAAAAAATAATAAAAAATTTCCATAAATGTCTTGAAAAAATACTGCTGTACTTACCCAGCTAAGTTTAAAATTTTTTAAAATGAACAAGAATGGTCTTGTCGTTATATATAATGTTTTTCGATATACCATCAAAGAGAGAGAGAAAATAAAATAAAACAAAAGACTCAATTTCGACCTAATGTATTTTTAATGATTTTCTTTTGCTTGCCGAGTACGCGCGGGGAAAGGCGCGTTTCGATATTGATTGATGGCCCTATCTTAAAGACTATATTATATACACGTATATTATATATAATGGAAAAATAAAATAAAAGAGCTCACGTTTTCTATGACCTTACAAAGTCTTTGGTTGTATAACCTGATATATTGACCACAACCCTGAGTCGGGTAACCGCTGTCACTACCTGTGGACTTCCCTGGCCGTGTGAGTAAAACCAACGAAGAGACAACAGAAAAAAATCAAGTACACACACCGTCGTCGTTTTCTTGTGTGTAAGAGCACACGCGCGATAATGACCGCAGCTCGTAAAGATGAAAACGTGCATTGTTGACCATAGAAAAACCGCATGATAAACGTCATATAGTCGTATATACAAGTGTACGATATAATAATATTATGCTTTGTCTAAAAAACAAATACAATGCGGCTACAGAAGGACACGACGGCGTGAAAACGCATTATTTTCGCAACTCAAAATATATCGACAATGAGAAATACATACCACTGTAAGTAAACCAATTATTTAATATATTAAAATATTTATATATATATATATATATATAGTATGCATTACAATAGTACGGTTAATGTTATTATATTTATTATTATTATCAACTATACAAATTTAAAGCTTTATAGTATATTAGTATCGTAACTCGCTGTCTAGTCCGTAAATATATCAAAAATGATAAAAAATTATGTGGTGCAGAATGTCATGAAATTGGCCGGTGTAAGTAAAGAAGACGCAGGAAATTGAATCTAGTAGAAAGTGAGAGTTAAGCTTACCAACCTTAAATATATAGTTGAATCTAGATACGACCCTGTATATACTACATGATATATAGGTACCTACGTTATATAACATAAATATAACATGTAGATAGCATAATAATTAAATTAACATAAACAAAAAAATTCACACAGAATACTCAAAACCTAAAAATCCAAAATACTCCAATCAACTGGTCCCACTTCATGAAATATCTTGGCGTTCACATCGATAGAAACATAAATTTTTCAAAACTCATCAAACTCTCCACTAACAAAACCAAAGCAGCCGGTCGTCTCCTCTTCCCCATGTTCAACAAGAAAAGTCCTCTATCTACATCCACCAAATTGTACATATACAAATCATATCTCCGTATTTATCTCCTAATTTATGTCAGTTCAGCATGGGCTTCAAACCTTTCTCTATCAACCTGGTCTTCAATAGAGAAAGTCCAGCCAGTAATTCTCCGAAGAATCACCAACATTCCAGTCTTCGTAAGTAACCACGCCGTAAGGAAATCCCGCAACATGCCGTCAATCTCTGATCTTACCGCTTACAACAAAACATCTCTTCCTCGCCCTTCTCGCACATTTCTGACACCTCAAAACGTATTTGCAATATTAAGAGCATAAAAAGAAATCGCCCAATTAATTTCTAACCTTTAACCTCCAGAACAACAAATTGAGAACTCGCTCACCAATATCCCATACTCTGTAATAAGCTCTCAGCTTGAAACAGAGTACATTATACCAAGCAAAGCAAAACAATAATTTATTGCTTTATTGCCGCAAATAATATAATAATTCCTAATATGAAATAATATAATAATAATTATCTCCTATGCGTATCACATCATACGTTATATTATAATATATTTTATCATATCACGCTGTACATAGACTTGAGTGAATGCCAACGTTTAGCTCCACGCGTATCAACCAAAATAGTCTTCATGAAAAAGAAACGGACCTCGTGTCGTACGAAAAATGATCCGAAAAATCCGAATATATATATATGTGTGTATTCTATCTACTATATAATATTATATTAAAACAATTTCTTGTCCCGTCTGTAATGTTCGTTTATTCGTGGCGAGCGGTGTTAGGGAAAAATATTTATATCTATATGTTGATACGCGTATAAATAAATAAAGTCGTTAGCCTTCCGACCGGAGCAAACGTGAGAATCATAAACAAAGCAACGGTCGAAAACAAAAAATAAGGAATGGAGACGAAAAATAATTAAAATCGCACGGTTTTTTGACGAAGGATCCGACGCGGAACGCGATGCCGCCCGACGTGTTAATCTATTATGGTAGGATGTAGTGGTGACCCGGCGGCGGCGCGGGCGTGCGCGCGTAATTCCTCGGCGCGCGGAGTAAACGTTTGGTAAATGTGTCGGAACGAGCCGTTTTACTCGGTTTATCAAAATGTCATCAAAGTCCATTATCCGTCCGCGTCGACGTGTCAAAAATCTGGCGCTTGTCGTTTTCGAGTCGTCTCGCATGCGTACACTCGAATAACTCGTATATAGTATTTCTAAGAGCATAATGCATATTATGTACATTAGTAGGTACGTATAATATAATTAGTTTATATAAAAAAAAAAAAATTATAAAATTGAATATAAAAAACTGACGGGAATGTGTAGGTACATATTTCTCGGCGCGGGCAAAAATTCGAAACGTTCCGACCGGGACGCACTTTGGTAAGTCATTCCTTCGGAAAATTTAAATTTTTATCGGCACCTCCGAACCAAATATATGTAACGCAATCACACACGCGTGTAGTATATAGTGACAGTTAATTTAAGAGAACAAAATTTACGACGTTCGTCCGTCCGTCCGTTACTGCGCGCGTGGCGTATAGTACCTATATAAATCTCTGGCAATGCGCGTACAATCGTTTTCAATACATCGCGGCTATATATACCGAAATTCTATTCTATGCAGTAATATTATATGTGTATTATATGTGTATGTGTTAAATAACACTTGTATGTGCGTGTAAATTTATTACATTTAAAGTCACGGTCTAAATTTAAATATTATTACTATATATATTCCTATAGGACATATGAGTACTTTTGAAAATTGTATATACCTGTATGACTCTCATGGGCAGGCTCGTTTCTTTGGCTAATTGTTCGCGGATATGCCTGGTAGGTTTGGGCGTCTGCGAAAAGGCCGTTTTCAGTATTTCTAGTTGTTTGGCCTTTATGGTGGTTCTTGGACCCCGTCTCTTGGATCCGGAATTGCCGTCGTCCGGCGATTTATTCTCGGTTTGACTGTCCCTGGTTTCCGGATCACCGTCCAAAGAACCTTTTCGGAAAGAAGATAATGGTATTAAATATAGCTGAAATCCATGGTTATATGGAATCGGTAAAAGTAATTTGACAAGACTCTGAACACGATGTAGATTAGCATAGGATTATAAACCATAGTGTTGCTTACCTTGGTCTTCGGAATCTTCCTTGAGGTCTAGGGCCGAGTGAGGGGCTTGCAAGTCGCCGGCCGACAGCGAGTTATTGTTGGCTTCCGGCGTGGTCGGCGGCAATATCGACCCCGGGCCCGCACCGTGGAGCCCAGTTATGAGATGGTGTTTGGTGGACGATATGCTGTTCGAGGTGGTCTCGTCGTCCTCTTCGTCTTCCGACCCCGAGTACGGTAACGAGTCGATACCTGAAACACGCCATACACCAATCGGTTAGAAATCCATCACTGCAGAACGTGAAAAACGACTATAATGTTATACTTGTTTATAACGTGCGTCGAGTTTAATACATAATACAATATGTAGTGAGTACATATTGAAACTACAAACCGATTATCTGTTTCGTATTGTCTATATACGGGGAGGAGGGGCGGGCTTGAGGTCATTCAGGGTTCGTGGAGAGTAGTAAAAGTGTGTGAGAAAGAAAAAGTGAAATACCACAACAAGGATGGGGGGGAGGGAGAGAAAAAAAGAAAACAAAACAAGGGGATATATCCCTGGTAAGAAAAACACGGGTTGGCGCACGTTTTGTTAAAAAGTATAATATAATTGGCAGACGTTTCGAACAAACACGTATAAATATCCAGAGGCGGAGGCGTTAGAGCTTGGCGAATAATACACGCACACGTACACACACACACACACACATATACATAACAACATTGTGTACACACGGCGCGTACGACCCTCCGAGGGTGCTGTGTGAGTATCCCTCTGTGGCCGTTGGGATGGAATATATATATATATATATGTATAGGCCGAAGGATAAATGCGGAGAGAAGAGGAGAAGGGCTTATGACAATATTTGTTCAGGAATCAAACTCGATTACCCATTCGCGCCCGCGGGGTGTACTGCACGCGCGTACGCCGCCGGAGGACAACGACGAACGATGAAAACGACGATAGCTGTTGCTGTTGCTGCACAGGAGAGTATAAACCCGTGCAGCAGGGAGAGACAAGTAACGCACGCATTGTTGGCTCACCGCTCCGGATATACATATAAATTTATATATATATATATATATATAGGTATTATATATACACGTATATACAGTGTATACATTATATATATATATATATATTATATATTTACTGTATATATAATAATATAGTATATATACATATACACGGTTACTGGTATACGGTGGCGGTCGGTATCCTGTGCAAACAATGTGGTCGGATAGAATCGAGGAGGGTATTATACCACGTATAATACATATCTATCGTTTGGTGGAAGGGGGTGTATCGATGACAAAAATCCCATCACGAATTCAATCGCGCGTTTGCTGGTTTTTGCTCTCCAGTCTCTACTCCAGCTCTCTCCGTCCCTCGGCTGTATAATATTATTATACATACTCGTGTGCCTGGTATATATATGTATACGCAAAACGCTTTATATCCTCCACATACGTTACACGAATATATATATATGATATATAGGATATATATATATATATATATATATTGCACACAGCTATGTAGTGGATCTAATTTTAATTCAGAATCCTTCGCGTGATCCGTATTTGTCGCGCAAACACGTACCTATATATTATAATATATGTATATAGTATAGTAAACACGAAGCGTGGCGAGCGGGAGAGAAAGAGATTTCGGCTTTTCGTGCAGCATACCTAATACAACACTCGTATATAATATGTTACAAAATATTATAATAATATATAAAAATTAAAATCGAACACAAGGCCGTCGTGCGGTGTATGAGCGTTTTTGTCATTATTATTATTTTATTCGAAAAACATAATCGTAATTGCCCGAAAAAATGCCGCCGATTTATACAGTTGACCAGTGAAAGACGTAAATATATATATATATATATTATATTATATAAGGGACATCAAAAAATAGAATAAAAATTTACGGTCTTTTTGTTTCACACATGCGTGTGCATAATAATAATAATAATAATAATAATAATACGATAATAATATTCCTATACACCGCATAAAATCGTTTCTTTCGGAAGTTTTTGTACGGTAAATTAGCTAGGTAAAAAAAAATAACGTAACAATCGTAAAAAAAAAAAAAATGAAAATGTATACATATTATTATATGTATGTATAATAATAAATGTGTAAAATACTGGGAGCTGGGTCATTACTGTCTTTTCGGGTTATTTTACAAGCTGCCGTATAATAACCGAGTAGGTTTTTCGGCGTTGGCATTATACGCCCAAGTCGCAGTTCGGTATAAAGGATATTATATAGTTGGTACTTATGTATATATTTCGAAGGATTTTTTTTATGATCGACCCAGACCAAACGGAGTCTTTGGCCCGTCAAAACGATCGCAGGCACTCATATTTACATATAACACGAATTTTTTTAAATAATTTATGCTCGAGGGACATATAAGAAAAAAAAATGACCAGAAAACCACCAGAATACCTGTCAATTTTTACGACCCGTCTTAGGTGTTCGGTCCTTTTATGATTTTTATTTTATTTTATTTTTTTTTTATAAAATTTATACACATGTACGATATTCATATTTTTATATTTTATTATTATTTTTTTTTATTTCTCTGTCGGTCCCCTTGAAACGCTCCCGTACATACACATTTAAACGTATATACATATGAAATATAATGACATTATCACCGTGTCCCGAACAGACGTCGGATTTGTTTCGAGCCATCGAAACGTCGAGTTTACGATCCGCCGTCAGCCTGTTTGGCCCGGACCTCGGGAACGTGTGAAAAATACACATAACGCATATGAATTACAACTTTTTTTTGAATTCCGTTATTACCGTTTCTTTCTCTCTCTTGCATGCACACATGAATTATCCGTTTGTCTTTTCAATGAAAAATAGTACATGGAGTTTTTAAAAGAAATAGCGTATTCAAAGAAATAAAATAAAATACCAATATATATATATGGATACATGCGATCACTGACGAATTTACGATCTGCCGCGTCAACCGCGTGGAATAAGTATAATATAACTATACACGCGCTATAATATTTAAATACTAGTATATTATGTATATACATGTATTTAACATGTTTATTACATTTATAGCGTATTGTTTTCCCCTTCTATATTTCTAATCAAAACCCCACTCGGCAAGACGGCGTTTATAGTAGGTATATATAATAATGATGGTCGAGAGTAATTTTTTACGACTGCTAAGTTTTTCGAAGCTAAAATAATTTGTCTATGTGTTCAAAGTATTCGAATTGGGTACAGCCATGTTCAGATTGTACGAAAATACAAAATATTCGGTTGCAGTACCTATAATATAACTGTGTTTGACAAAAATAACATTCAATAAAACCTGCAGTTTATGTACCAATAATGATTATTATTATCGATCTTAACCGAGACATAAATGTTCGAAGAAAAGCAAACAATAAAAAAATAACAGATGTTTAAGGAGGCGAAAAAACGAAAACATTAGGTAGCTGGTTTTTTTTTTTCTTAAATTTTTTCATCGAAATTTCTACCCACAATGTCTAAAAAGTGAAAACCATGAAATTTAAAAGTTTGAATCGGAAAAAGTTACAGTTAAGAACATAACACATTTAACAAATTTTAGCATACCGCTGAATGGTATCTCCTACAGGACCAAGGCCGGATTTAGTGGTAGGTACCAAATATACGATACCAAATAATATACAAAATTATATTTGTGAAATGATGAAATATTTTATAATTGCTTTGAAAATTGAATAAAGTATATGTTGTTATCTCATACCAGATAATAGGAATTAGCAGATCGATATAAAAATTTTATTTAACGATTTAGAACCTAGTCTTGATAATGAATTGGTTCAATTTGTATCGTTGATACATTTATGCAAAAAGGAATATCAAAAAGACCAAACTAAAGAGCTGTTCTATTATCAATTTCTTAACAATCAAAATCTCAGAGCTACATTCCCAAATATTGAATTGAAACACTAAGAATGTACTTGGTTTTGATGGTCTCAAATTGCACTGGAGAGCGCTCATTTTCAAAAATGTAAATTATAAAAAATAAGCTAAGAACTACAAATAATCAAACCACCTATCAATGTTATCCCTACTCAGCATTGAAAATGATTTACTCTGGGAGTTGGATTTCAGCGAATCATCAATGATTTTTGTCGAAAAAAGCTCGCAAGGTTCAATTCGTTAACGTCATATCTTAATTTGGTTTATTTTTTGTATTTTATTTATTTATTTTATTATTTTTTCATGCAATAAATTATTGAAACTAATTTAAAAAAATGTTTAAGGGCCTCCACTCCTTTGTTGCCCCAGGGCCACCAAACCTCTAAATCCAGCCCTGTGCAGGACAATGCTAATGAAAGGACTCTACTCCGAACACCTATAGAAATGGTGTGTAGGACTGAATTCAATATAGAAAATTGTGCAATACAAAAATTCACGCAGTTAGGGCAACTCAGGGCGATTTCATTGACCCTCGAACAAGCAAATATGAGAAACAATCTTTTTTTTTTTAAACTAAGGACTAGAAACATAATTCGTCAATAGATATTTGTGTTTTTCTAAAATGTCCTTATCTTTGTGTACAATACAATACAATATATATAATATCTATAACCGTATAACCTGAAAAAACCAGTAAGTATATCGAAGACCTAGGGAATTTTTCGAAATTAAACTCGCCTCTCCAACTTGTATACATTGATCAATGTCGTACGTGCTTAATTGGATTCGTATACTTTATAGTATAAAATGTTCGGGCGGCGACGCGCGTGCTGAGCAGCGCACACACCTGTATATGGTGTGTACGCGCGCTCGCGCTCTCTGTCGTATCCATAAAACTTCTCGGGTGTCCGTCGTTTCACACCTTCCATTCGGCGCGGGGCCCGTTATATATCGCGGACGGAATAATAATTATGGAAAAACGTATATATAAAAAATAACACTATATATATATAGGTACTTATATATATTATAACGATGCGGCCACTAAATCACTCGTGCCCGAAGACATGTCATTGTTTATCGTCGTTATTATTTTATTTTACTTTTTTTTTTTTTATTATTATTATTCTTTTCCTCCCCGCGCGTTGTCTAATTTACGCCGCGGACGTCACGTAGTGTGATTTTTTTTCATAATTTTTTCTTTCGTAGCCCGAAGCCGATTTACGATTCCTTCGGCCCCGGAACGCGTGTCTTGGGAATATATGCGCGAGTATAAAAAAAAAAAACAATAACATTTCAGTAACACGCTGTATATATATATATATAGGACAATATAATATTATCTATAGCCGCATAATCACGAATAGCTATCCAATATAATATAACGTATATAAGCAAGTACACATATACCTAATACCGTTTGTCCTCCACGTAACGAATATGTTATGTACTAATTGGTGACGTTACGAATCTGAAAACACGGACGATTCACATAATATTATATACGAAATCCATCTATATTTATGTGTACGTATATATATATATATATATATATGCGGCATTAACACGTGTTACTCATTATAATATTATGTATATATATATAGGGACGGTCACGGGACGGGTGCGCGGACGGAGAACCGTCTCAGGGCTCAGGAGAGGAGGGTCATGTCGGCGGCGGCGTTCCCCCCGTGGCGATGCGGTAAAAAGGCAAATGGGCCCCCCGTCGAGAGCGGCCGCCGCACGACTCCTCTGTGCGCCGTCGGCCGATGTATAGTGGCGGCGACGTGAAGCCCGCGGGGCGTTTCGCGATTTCGACGTCGCCCATCAGACGCAAAAGAACCGGCGGCGGCCGCCGCTGCCGCTGAGGTCATCTCGGCTGTCGTTACCGCTCGCGCGAGCTACACAGCGCAGTGTATATAATAATACATATTATTATTATTATTATTATTATATTTCATATAACATCCAACGTCGCCTCTCGCCCGACTCTAAAATATTAATACGAGAAGATCATAATTCATAATATATCGGGGCGTAAGCATAGGTATATAGACTATATAATATAGAGTATTCAAATATTTAAAGGTAATTTATTTGATGAGAAAAATTTTCCTTAAAATCAAAATAGTATATACCTATGTATATATATATGAGATATATAACAGATGAGCGGGTGGATGATGAGGATAAATCCGCCTCCGTGGATTTTTATTATGAAACGTATTTCTTCATCTCAAATTTTTACTATCCGTGCAGAATCTTTGCACGCCTTCCCGCTATATCCTCTTCGATCTGTTTTCTCAAATCTTCACTCAGCTTGTGAAGGCATTTATTAAATCGTGGGTGACTTATCAATCTTACCTCTTTCAGTTTCCATATACCATTGACCAACAGAAATGACCGGTTTACTCAAATATTTCGTTCAATATAATATACAATATATTGTCTATAATCTATATTGGGATTTTGATAAATTTATTTATTTTTCCTACACAACCGTTTCGACTTTATTATCAAGCAATTTTTAATTTACAATATCATTTTTTTAACCTTGTAGGCAGCAGATATCTTCAGCTTAATTTAACTATGCATATTTTTAAAGTTGTACCTAAGTTATTTTACATATCTATTCCAAGATATTTAAAGTCAATTACTTGTTGATAAACGTATATTTCTCCACTATAAGACTATAGTTATATCGTAACCCTATAGTAATTGTCTCTTGGTCCTTAAGATACTATATCAATCACATGCCTACTTATTAAGTTACGAACAAAAACAAAAAAATGGTAATTCAAACATTTTTATTTTTTTATTTGTTTAATTTTTAATATTGAAAAATAATTTCTTCTTATAATTGGAGATTTATATTACTAAATATTACTTTACGAAAATCGATTTTTACCTATTCTAAACATTCTATTTTATTCTAAAAGTTCTAAATATGACACTCGTATGGTAAACGCTCGAATTCTGTATTTTATATTTGTGACCCGAAAAAACACCGTTTATGTATGCGTGATTGCGTATTATTTGTCTGTGCGGTAAAGCAACTTTCGTTTAATTCTATCGAGGTTAGGTGATTAAACACTACACGCGGCATCGCGGGTACATATACCTACCACGAAAGATTTCGTACACTCACTCGCGCGTGAGAGAGATAATTAATTATTATCGTCCGCGGTGGTGTCTAGACGTCGTCGTGTAGTATAAAACGTATTTTTCATTTGTTGATTTTTCGACCGATGACTGAATATATATTTATATATATATATATATATATAGGTAAAGTTTGACAATCGGTTATAAATCATTATCAGAGCTGCATTCGGTCAATATACAAAGTACCTATACTTTTTTACATGTACGTACATATAGATATAAATATATTATATTTAGTGGCCTATACCTGTCGTTACATTATGTACATCAAATTCATCCTAAATCGGACCTGATTCACGTCAATATAGTATATATATATATATATTTTTTTTTTTTTATGGGCACAACGACTCATCGCGAAGACTCTGTGCAATCAAGTCGGGGAAGCGTGAAATTTGAAAATTAAAAGAAAACACCACGACGACAGGAAAATCACGCGTCCCATTGGTTACGGCTAATTTGGACTGAGCGGCTTTTTTCCGTTGCGCCGGATAGTAAAACGATAATATATACGCTGCAGTACACACGGGGACCCGCACGAGAAAATCGTTATAAAAATGGCGTCGTCGGTGGCGAAACGGGACGGAACTCGCGCAGAGAAACGAACAAAAAAGACAAACGCGATTCACAGTTTTTATGCAATTGACCTCTTTTCTCGTGAAACAATAATAACGGATTTGAACTTTTGATCGAAAAAACGCTTCCTTGTCTCGTTTTGATCATCATATTATAATACCAAAGACGATGAGTAAGTTAATGAAAAAAATTAACTCGAAGTTAAATTAACACAAAAACGTATAAAAAAAATACCTAAAATAAAAGTTAATAGTTGACGAAAAATAATTTTAACTATTATAACTAGGTTATAAAAATTTTTTATTTTTATTCTCCAGTACAAAAATTAGAATCCAGATCTTTAAAATTATTCAATAATAAGTGCAGTAAATTCACTTGAATTTTAATACTTTTGAAATATATTAAATATAAATTACCTATTTATTACAAATTCTTACTCTAAATGAATATTTAAATATATTAAGAAAATAATTTTTAGATAATCATAGTATAATTTTATATAACTAACAATTTAGGTACCTACATAATATTTTAATTTAATGTTTAAAAAAATAACTTCAGTACTTGACTTGGGTCTTTGATCTAAAGTTATGTTTGCTATATGTTATGGTAATTAAAATATGTACGATCAATTACTAAGAATTGTTTGCCCACTACAGTTAACTTAACTAAAAGATTATGAAAATCAACTGTACAAAGTTACGTTAAATACAATGAAAATTAGATACTATATAGTAAACTTTAGATAAACTAGATTAAAGTAATCAACTTTGTTAAAGAGTTGAAAAGTTTAAAAAATGTATACTTTGCTCGTTGGGTGTAAGTGGAGGTGGAAGCATTTCGCTTATCAGAAAAGATGTCCTTAATTGGTGGATGTATTGCATTCGATAAAATGATTCTGTGCAGAGTTTCGATGTGATACTTATAAATACATACTTGCTGTAATAATTTAATTTAAAAAAAATAAGTAACTATGGTTATTTTATTTGTTATTTTGGTATTTTCTCTACATTTATACAATTATATTGTCGTTATAAAATGTAGTTCTTTACGCTGAAGGAAATTATATACTGGGCAAATCTAAAAAAAACCAATTTAAAGTGCAAACTAGAACCAATTTGATATTAAAAACATTATCTCTACTCCAAAACTTCTACTAGACGCTCTCTGGTCGAAAACTTTCTTACCCAGAATAAAAATTAAATGTTATTGTAAAGCCACTAGATTATTAAAAAAATATTACTTTTAACTAGTTAACGCCCATTTTTGTATATTATACATATGAATATATTTTACAAATAACTAAGGTATTTTTTTTCATTGTCCCTGCACTATGACGACCCGTGTATAGGCATGCGGTTTAAGTATACCAAGTACCTGCTTATATAACCATGATTATATTTGATATGGATTACTAACTACACATATCTATTTATAATTTATAATAATTATATTGAGTACCTATCACCATTACAACCACATCATGTCCATGTACTCGTATATATACAAATTCATGATGTTGTACATAGGGTTTAGGATCGGTTCGTGCGTGGGATATATTATAATATAGCTTAATGAAATAATTTTACAGTGGTTATATTTTCAATTATTGTTCAGGAGATCTCGAGATTAAAACTGCGACATTTTTTATTTTTTTTTTTTTATATACGTAAAACATTTTCGCTTTCTGTATTTTTTTTATTATTAATTGACCTATACAAATTTTGTTTTCAGCTCAAAATTTACGTGATAAAAATATGATTTATAATATTTTTAATGAAAATGATAGGATTTATCATTTAGTATTCTGCAGCATTCAGTGGAATGCAACGTTAAATATAAATACGGCCCATATAATATTACATTTAAATATATTAAGCGGTAACGGGTAATATCGGTAGCGGTAACGGGTTATCATTGATACGTCGGGGTGATAAATTATGCAGGTTTTCATTGATAACGTGTGTTATCGTTGGCGCATGCGTACCAAGCCATACATTATATAATACTTGCGGATTCTCCACCCACAGGCACCCGGCAGTAGATATAGTTGGCGCGCGTATTCAGCTCACGGTGCGGCCATCGCGGCCGTCTAGAAAGCTATCGCTGGTACGCCATGATGATTATTTTTGCCGGCACACAGCAGCGGAATGACTCTGCGTTTTATGCACATATCACGTTATAAACTATATGATAATACATATTATTACATTGATATCATTCTACATACATAATGTAGATGTGGTAGCATATATTATATTAATATGGGAGCTACCTCTATATGTTATATTATTATTAGAGTAGCGTATGTACGGGGGCAGATTAAACAGATAAATCTGCCCCCCGGCTTTTCAAAACGTTTAAAATATAAAATATCATACTATTAATATCATGTTTTGTGTAGATTATAATGATTTCATAATTCTGCATTATCAATACAGCTATAATACCCGTAAAAACACCTAAATACGCTCCTGAGCAGCTGCTTTATATAATAATAGCAATCAGGGCTGCCCTGAGGAGGGAGAACAATGGAACCAGCAAAGATCTTAATTGTTAAATTGTCCTAATTTACCTAATCCAACCATTCCATGTTACAGTTTTCAATGTTCCTCTAGCGAATTATTTACAATAATTATTGCCCTGTGTAATATTGTATTAATTGTCTATATATATATTTTTTTTTTTTTACAAATTTTACATAATTATAAACCATTTTTCTAGTCCCGAATTATTAAGAATAGGTACGCCACACGCCCACACACATTCGCTTTTTAAATAATTCTAATATTCTACAAACAAATCTAAAAGTCGATCGAAAAACGTTTATAACTACGTCTATTTACAAGTAGTTTCACATGAATGCAATTAATATTTATTGATTGTTGCACATCCCCGAAATTCATTATAGGAAAACATGTTTTCGTATACTTTATGAATGTACAAGCTTTCAGAATTATCTTATACTATATAATCAAATTAAAAAAAATATGGTACTCTATACCTATGTATTTTGTATAAACAGTTTCTTCAGATACATGTTATATAAATATTTAATAAATATTGAAAATAAAGTTTAAAGTCCGAGAGTCCTCTTTTTACTTTTTAGTAATCCAATATTATTACTTTATGATCATTCTAACCATTATACCTACCTGTAAATACAATCTACAAAATATGTAACGATAAATTTTATGATCAATTTTCGAAAGTATTCTCTTAACCTTAAGTGCGTATACCTCTACATATGTTTTCACACAAATCCACCGCCACTTCCCTTCAGTCGAAAGTCAAAAACATCAACATCAAGTGGTTGCCCTCTATATGAAGTACCTCGGAGTTCACATTGACAGGAAGCTGAATTTCTCCAAGCACATAAACACAGTAGTCAACAAAGCCAAAGCGATCAAGCACTCATTATATCCTATCCAATGGATACATACGTCCTATCGCCACATACGCTTCTCCCATCTGGGTCTCCAACATCTCTGCAACTAGCTGGTCCAAACTTGAAAGCCTCCAATCTACTACTCACCGTCAAATGTCCGGTCAATGATGGTTCGTGAACAACATAGCCATTCGTCACACCACCAACATTATTCCACTCAAGGAGCACATTCAACAACTATAACTATAACTCCGTTAAATTCCAAATAATCTATTCTCCATACAACCACATCTTCGACATCAGCAAACGAACAGCAATCACCCAAAATTATATCAAACGTCCTATCGACTTCCTCTAAGTCTCGACTAACCATTGATCTCCACTAATATTTCGTTAGCCTACAAACTGATTATAAATCCGCTCACCTACTTCACTCACGCCGGCAGAAGCAATAAAAGTTCCAAAGTCGTCAAAGTCAACATATAAGAAGTAAATACGTATATGTGCGTGTACATAATATAAATGTGCCTATATGAATCGTGTTCCCAGTGAGATCCAGTCGAGTCGTTACACAAGTGTGTTCGAATTAACACCAAATATCCGTAACGACTAACAGGTGGATATGTACACTCGAACGTATAGAGCGAACGCGACACGGACGACGGCCATACATCGTATATATATGTAGTATGATGTAGTTTCGACATTATTTCTTTATTTTTTTTCCTCTCTTTCTCTCTCACTCCTAGTACACATACGAGTCCAACAATGGAACAATAGTGTGGTGGCGGTCGTGAAAATCGTATAATATGTAGCTACCGCGGTCACACATGTGTATAATATATATGAAATACAATAATAACAACAACGAACCGTCACCGTCACCGTCGCGCCGATACTGTGATGAGGACGGGCCCGAAGGAGACTGAAAAAATGACCCACGGGGAATGCTCGATGGTCTATATTTCTCTCTCTTTCTTCAGTCTCCGCTATACACAAGGTACAAGTCACATACTCTGTACATATTGGTATATATATATATATATATATATACGGTCTACAGTAATATTATATCGCTACTATACACACGTACTGTCTTGGCTACTTGCCGCAGACTGTAACGAAATTTCTGGCGCCTATACTTAACTCACCGTATATATCGTGTGTGTATGTGTGTGTGTGTGTGTGTGTGTGTGTGTGTGTGTGTGTGTGTGTGTGTGTGTGTGTGTGTGTGTGTGTGTGTGTGTGTGTGTGTGTGTGTGTGTGTGTGTATGTGGTGCGTGTAAAAACGTGAAAGGAAGAAAATTCCGATATTTCCACTCACAATGCTATTACGTGCGCTTTGGTGTAAATTTTTTTTATAACAAAAATGCGTTTTTTTTTATTTCTTTTTTTTTTTTAGTTTTAAAAATAGGGTGTCATAAGATACTTAAATTGAAAGTACCTACGTATATATATATATATATAAAATAAGTGCGTTTCGTTTATAAAGTTCCGTGTTAACGAACGTTTCCTTTTTGCGTCACCACCTCTGTAACAGTGGAGAGTATTCGTGTATAGCGCATAAACTCCGGGGGGGTACGCGCACGCCAGCCATGTATATATAATACTGTTACAGGTGTACCTATGCGTATACCTATATATAGGTAATACTATAATTCAGCGGATACTCTAATATGAGTTTATATTTTATTTTTTATAACCGGTTATTTTAATGCTGCGATATTATTTTGTAACTTCATTATTATTCTATTACGCGGGATGTCGGTAATTATTATTGTTTTTACTTTTACTCTTTTCATTTTCATCACATCCGGATGAATCCATGTCTATATACAGGAATATGAACGGAAATCGTACATATCTTAATATCTATAGGTACCGGAATATTGTTCTCGTGAAAATCTCGAACATTACTCTTGAAAGTAAAGCTTGAAATAAAATATTTTATCTGTCAAATTTCTCCTCGGAATAATTGCAGCTACCTTTTTTTTTTTTTTTATCGTAATCGACTTTGCGTGCGTGTATTTGCGTTAGAAAAATGATTCCACGTCTTACAGTCCAGACTATATAATCAATATATCTACATGCAAATTTACACCTATTAATAGCGTAGTTGCGATTTAACCGGTTTGCACGTATGTACACATTAAACTATTATTTTCATTTTTATCATTAGCATGGCAGCAGACCTTGACACTCAACTCATACAACCGGTTTACAGTTATACAGTCATATGTACGAAAAGTATTTAGATGCAATATTATGCTCAGAACTTTTGCGATTAAATAATTTTTTCCCATCAGATATAAATTGCAGTGTACGCAATTTACATGCAGTGCACGCGTTATGACATTCATAACATTTATACGCGGCCTCTGGTTTTTGCTGCACATATTTTTACCCGAAATGCGCGAAATTTATTTTTAATTTTCTGACGTGTATAAATATACACTGCACACACACATATATATACACACACTTTTGCAATAAACATTGGCTAAACTAGCTTTATGGTGTGGAGACCCACCGTATTACAATAATATATCATACACAGCCGTATTTTAAGAACCTCACGTACTGCACAGAGGTTTCCCCTCAAAACGAGCAGTTTTGTAATATGAAATATTGAAATGCTGCACGCAAACGCGCTCAATGTTGGTAGTTGTACGTATAGGATATACTACGTTTTTGGACGGATGTTGGCTCGAGGGGGTGGCAGCCGGAACTTCATTTCCATAGTTGGGAAACTCGATTTGAAACTCATCAACGGAAATCTAGTTATGCGTGCAAACGGGTCGTGGCGAAGGGTTGTCGTGCGTGCCGGGGGTTATGTACGTATATACATATACACACACACACACACATATATATATATATATTATGTATATAATCGGTAGGGGTAGAGGCGAATATATATACGAGTACGTACATAGCGGGGGTTTTGCACGCCGAGTAACCGGTAACCACGTTATGTACCCGTTTTCAGACAGGAAACAAACTTTGCAAGTAGAAATGACGGGGAAGGGTGGCGATGTGAAATGAAGTTGGAAAAACGTGTAGGCATAAAAATAAAAGTTAATCGATTTATAAGTTTTTTCCCCCATTTTAATTTTAATTTTCAGAAATTCCTAAATAACTAAACGTTTTTAAACAGTAATACATTTTCTGATTATAAATACCTAAATTACCGTTTTTGGTATTGTTTATTGATATTCTTATTCGCAGTTTCAATTTATTGTGCATACTATATGTGCTAAAATGTATATATATAAATTTATTAGGTATTATACATTATGTTATGATTAAATGACGTACCTTGACCGTTCTTGCCGGATATGTAATCGTCCTTGCATATGAATTTGTTGTCTTCGAGAACGTAAAGCTCTTCACCGGTGGACAACTGTTTCCGACATATCATGCACGTGAAACAGTTTAGGTGAAAAACTTTGTCCCGGGCTTTCCGCACCAGGTCAGTGGGCGATATGCCCTGGGCACAACCATTGCACTTTTTGCCATACCGCCTACGAAAATAAGGGGAAAAAATCAATAAATTTCACATCAACATCACTGTATATATATATATATATTAAATATCATATAGATTACATAGTTATTTTCTTGTATTCCGCAAAAAATCATATTATGAACCTATATACAGATACTTAGGTAATATATATATATATATATATATCGGTTATTGATAGTAGTATACACTCGTATATATGTGCGTATTCGTGCTGTGTGAGAATCGTATAAGGGGTGGTGCCCCCAAACTATTCATCATCTACTCCGTCGCCGAGTCGGTCGGGTTCAAAAGGAGAGAAAAGTGAACACCCGAAGAGCAGCATGCGAGAGTATAAGGCAGGTATACATTATATACTATATAGAAGGACTGGTGAGAGAGAGAGAGAGAGAGAGCAACCAAGACAGAAAAGAAACAATAACGTAAAAAATGCGTTCCTCTCTGGGTTCGTGAAACGGCAGGGCGTCCAGGCACATATACGCATATACAAACACATATACATACTATATATATATATATATTTATAAAATATATATACTGCACTTGGATCGTGCCGAAAAGCCGCGCAAGGACACACGGGGGTCATGGGTCGTACGTTTAATATTTCGGACGAAGACGTGTTTACGATGCGTCTAAAAAACATATATATAATGGGTCCGAAAACGAACAAAAAAAACTTTATGTACACATTTCTTTTCCCTGTTTTTTTTTTTATAATCTTCCGAAACTTTTTCAAAGGGTTATTATTGTTTCTTTGTTCCGAGAACAGTCGTCGCCGACAATCGGAGCAATAAAAATGTGAATACATTATATATATATATATATATATAGATCGTTCAGCAATATTTTGGTATCGGTGACCAAATAAGAAAATAAAAATAAAAAGTGATTTTGCCACAGTCTTGGATGTCCACCGCCGTACCGTCGACACGTGCAGGGTGCAGTTTTACGTGCGCACGGCGTCGGCCGTCGTGTTATAGGTACTCTAGATATCATATGTATTAATATGTTAATTTCCAAACAATGTCGCGCCTTCGACGACGACAGTAGTTATTTTACTCTACCTAAATAATATATTCTACGTTTATACCCACTATTCACTAGATTGTTTTTATATATTAAACAACAACTCGTTTTTTATAATATGTTACAACTTATTATAATAATGATTTAATAATTTAGTTAATTATTAAGTAACTATATACTACCTACGTCCTGCATCCTACAAACTGCAGTATTATATAAAATAAAAATGTATATACATTTACGAACCCTTGGTTATACTCTTATAGTTGGACTATAGGGACTTTTTTCGGTCATTTCTCCATTTACTTGAATTGGGAAGGCATTCGAAAAAAAACAATGAATATTATATGCATACCAGACTAAAACTCCTAAATGTGCAAATTCCTAAATTTTCAAAAATAAAATTTTACTATTCTGCGCAATATTTGGAAATTTATTTTATATGTAACAAAAAAATAAATTTTATTTAAAAGGTATTTCACTACCTATACCTAGGTATAATAATAATATACGTAGGTATTTCAATATTACTCGTGTAAAAATTAATTAGATAAATTCTTGAAATTTTTTTTTCATTTATGGAATATACGATTAAAATCAAATCAAATTTATAATTTAGCATATTGTACATGATTATTTTTCTCAAATTTTCGAATTATTTTTTAAAAATCCAAACGTATACTGTTTAAACACACCACGCGACGTAACATTTTGCAAGGAACGTATATTATAACTATGCATAATATTATATCGTTGGCGTTGTTTTTCAGACAAGTTGTCTTAGACAACAAAAACAATTTAATTGTACAAATGGTTGGTTATAAATAGAACAATTTTGCCTTATTAATTACGAGATTCCCTACAAAATAATAATGTTTTAGCAGACCCCGTTACTGCAGTTTCAGTATTTTGTATATCCGACGAATTTTGCCCTATTTATTGTGCACCGCGCGTTATACGAGTATATCTCGTACAACGTGACTCAAACGGCTACACCGTTCGTTGACATTCAAACGGAGCGTTACCGTGAGCTTTTAATTAATTTTAAATTACTCGAAAAAGAACGTGAATTTTGACTTTTATGTAATATATAGGTATGAAAAAAAGTCAAAATAAAAATAAACTGGGGATTTAGAGATATGCCTATACATGTGCATCAAACTATAATATAGATACGATATAATATTATATTATAGGAACAGGATAAACGATGGTACGTACACATATGTATTACACACACGTATAATATTATTATTGGGTATACAATATATATTAAAATGCGTCTATCGCGCATTAAGTATATTATATCGAGACGATTATAGCACGAGAAATAATAACAATAATTTACAACGAAAAAAAAAAAAAAAAAAAAAAAACATTAAATTTAGTTTCAAGATTTGTGTTTTGGACACGTATCGATATTTTCAAATACATATATTATATGGACCTAATGGACGTATACATTATACAAATAGGAATTCTTTTCGTATATACATATAAAATATATAATATTAATCCACACCGTGCACGTGACGCGAGCTACATTTAATATTATGGAAAAGCGTGTTTTCTATATAATAATATATGCATATAATATAGGTATAATGAATGCATATATATATATATATATATTTATAACTGCGTTTAAATACACACCAATAACGAGCCACTTCTTAAATCACGTCGAGAGGAAAAAAAATAAAAAATATAAACGAAAAAGGTGTAAGTCACATATTCAATATCGTACGGGCACAATATACGATTTATAAAATAATATTAATAACAATTAATCAAAGACCACTGCACACACGCTTGGGTGCTCGTATAATGACATCATGTGAAACTGGTATTTACTTGGTAATTTCGTGTAAATTATCGGGCGTCCCGCAGGGTGTTTTTTTTTTTTTCCAGGTCCTTTCACACACTGTCCGTCGTCGTCGTATATGTACGACCGCCATACGGCGCATTCGATAATATTTTTCTCCTCCACGGCAATATCTTTGCCCGAGTTGCATACACGCCGCGAGGCGTGCACATCGTCGTCGCTTATACGATATGACACTATTCATTTTTTTTTTCTCTACACACACACACATATATATATATACGAATATAAATAGCACTCGACGATTTTTCCCACGAATATGTACTCGCGTTATATGCACGGAAAACGTGTGTTTTTTCACGATTCGCGTCTTTCCGATTCAACTCTATAACGATATTAATAACCATATATACTGCAGTGCAACGTAGTAAAATCGTGTAGTCTGATTATAACGTATTACTATCTATATCTGGAATATTATCGTATTTTTGATGTTCTGAAAGGGCCAACTCTTTCTCAAGACATGCTCACATTAGAGAACTCGGACACAGTCCAGTCGAATCCATCCGGCCAAAAACAAAACCCGTCCTCAGAATTTTTGCCTGGTCCTCATTGGAAAACACATAAACCACTAACCAAACCACAAATCCATAAAGAAAATCCGTATAGATAGCTCACGCTCTAGGAAGGTTCTACGCCACCAGCAAAGACCACTCCGCGGCAGCTTCACATCTCCAAAAACAAATTAATCTTATCCAACCCTGGTTTAAACAATGGAGAATATCCATTAACCCCTCAAAAACTTCAGCCATCTTCTTCTCCAACAAAAGCACTCTTAACACCCCTAAACCCAAAGTTCTCAACACTCCGGTTAGCTGGTCCCACTCAATTAGATACCTGGGTGTTATCATCGACAGGAACCTCAATTTCTCTGCCCACGCTAAGTCCGTCGTAAATAAAACAAAAGCTGCAGGCCATCTCCTCTTTCCCATGATCAACAAGAAGAGCCCTCTCTCCGTCAGAACCAAGCTCTACATTTTCAAAGCCTACATGCGCCCCATTCTTACATACGCCTCCCCCGCATGGGCTTCTAATATTTCCAACTCAAACTGGTCCCGCATAGAAGCCGTTCAAAATAAAACTCTCCGCCAGATCACCGACCTCCCATTCTTTGTTAGTTATCACTCCATCAGGAAGTACACCAACATCCCGTCCATTCGCGAATTCATAAATGCCACCTCCACTAAACTCCAACTCTCGATCCCTTCGTCCCACTTCCCACACATAAAATCGATCTCGACCCGCCCCGGCCTACTCAACGGCCGCAAAAGAAACCGTCCTTTTAAATTCTAAAATTTCAAACATCATAAATTCGCTCCCTCATCACGTCTCAACTCCCTAAAACATCCGACCCTCTGGAAGAAGCTCAAGCTTGAGACAGAGTACCCCCCCACAAAGCAAGTCAAGTCAGTTTCAGCCGGCACTCAGTTTTCTTCCATCGTCCTACACGTATCAAAGGACGATATAGGAAGAAAACACCACCGACGCTGATTTATACCTTCAAGACTCGTTCAACTAAGGGAGAACGACCAAGGACAACCCCGACGAGGCTTTCACCCAAAGGGGCTCGAGAATCAACCGACGACCACTGACGACCCGGCAACTTGGCAGAGCCCACCGACATTCTGACGCCCACCCCATACTCCAACACTCTCTACGGGAATAAGCTGGGCGCAGAACATAAGTGTGTCTCTGCAGTTAGGGAACCGGGACATAAGTGTGTCGCCGATGGGGCCTTATTAGGTACATCCCCCACGACACTTTAACCGCTTATACGAAATACCTAGTTTCGCTGTACGCCGCCTGCGGCATAATAACCTATGTAAAACGTATAACCGATACATGTACA
Source organism: Pemphigus obesinymphae (assembly GCA_025469235.1). Lineage (NCBI taxonomy): Eukaryota > Metazoa > Arthropoda > Insecta > Hemiptera > Aphididae > Pemphigus > Pemphigus obesinymphae. The sequence continues at coordinate 47,109 of JAIPRL010000368.1, forward strand.
TAATATGATTCCTATCTAAATAAAGATAATATGTACAGTTGACGGAACCAATTCTTGTAAATGTTAACCTGTAACAAAGTGTACTATAACAATTAGTCCATAAAAAATCTAACTTTTCACTCCCAAATATAGATATTTATAAGTTTAAAATCAAAATTTTCAAATATTCAATTATGGAAGCCCAAAGCCATAAGTTTAAACTAGTTCATTATTATTCATTTTCATTTATTTTTACATTTATACCTAGTTTTACTAATTACGAGCCAGCTAACTCAAAATACTTCTTGCGTATATGTTCTTGCGATATCGCAGACTGAAACGTTCAACGTCCAAAAAATAGGAGTTAAATATCCTAAAATCCGGTTACAGTGGATTCCTACATCACAAAAGCTATATCATACTATTTAAACATAACATCACATTTCAAGCTGTTTTTAGTCTACCTGTAAAGTTTATTTTTCATTGTAATCAAACTTATTCTTCGTTTATATATTGTACAATAATTACTACTTACCTAGCTTTTGCAAATTTCGTAAATTGTCTATTGATATTTTAATTTAGAAACCATAATTATTGAATATATTCAAAATTGAAAAAGTAATTAATTCAAAAATTTATATTCTCATATAAAAATAAAATAAATATATATAATTATAAAAATAACAATATATATGCTATAAACATATATACATATATATAAGTAAAATCAATATATGTATTATAGAAATGATGGTTTAGGTTCAAAATATGTTATTTACGCATTTTTTGAATACTAATGGCATATTTTGTTTTTATAATTTATATTTATTTTTATTCATAATTATTGGTTTTACTTTATGCAAATGATTGACGATTTTGTAGAATTAGTTTTTAATCTAGTAATGGTAGTATTAAGATACATTATTTTAACAAAATTAATTTTTCATTTGTAATTTATAGACTTTAATCGTTGTGATAAATGCATTATTATTATTTTTACACCTATTCCGAACTTTGTAGGTCCATCGCCGTTTCTACTACCCTTGTCTAAATCACCCCATCATTAGCTATTTATTTTCTATCTCTTATTCCCATAAACTCGAGGTCTTCTCTAATTCGGTCAGACTACCTCTGTCTTGGATGTTCTCTCGGTCGTTTCTTGTCTGGCTTCTATTTCTTAATTTCATGTATTGTTTGGCCCTCTGTTCTCCATATGTGACCTGCCCAGCTTATCCGTATGCCTGGGTTGCCACTATGTTTGGTTCATTGAATAATGCTACCAACTCTGCGTCTGTTCTTCGCTCATACGTATTCTCTTCTTCGTTTCTTTTAGGCCCAAATATTCTAAGTAAGATTTTCCTTTCGAATATTTACAGTCTTTTTTCGCTTTTGACTTCGTTGATGCACACGCTCCACAAGCACATAACACTATGGGCCTAATAAGCACTTTATTATGTCTTAGTTTCGTCTTTTTAGATAGTAATTTTGATAAAAAATAGACCAGCGGTAAATTCTCCAACTACTAGCGAATCCTGCCTATGATATTGTCGAGACATTATTAATTATTTTGTTTTTTGTTCGTTGACTTGTAATCCAATATCTTTACCATTACTTATTATCTTTTCAGCAGTTCATATTACATCTTCGGTTTCTCTTATAATTATTATGTCACACGCTTATGCTGCTAACGTGATTTGACGTCTTTCTGCTATACTTATGCCCATGGTATCCTTATGTACTTCTCTCACTACTGATTCCAGAGTTAAATTTAATAGTTTAGGTTACAGAACGTCTCCCTGCCTTAAACCTGTCTCCACTGAGAAATCTACAGACAGTACCTCGTAAAACCTAACTTTACACTTAGATTGTTGTAAACACCTTATCAATCTCACTAATTTCGTAGGCATTCCAAGTTGGATCATTGCTTTCTATAGTCTACATCAATCTATGGAGTCATATGCCTACTTGAAATCGACAAATAATAGAAATTATACCACTATAGAATGCTGTCCAATATCCAGATTTTAAAGTTTAATTCTCCTGGTTACCTCATGTCTTGAATCGCAATAATGTCCAGTCGATATCGTTCAAGTTCCAATATTGCTGTCATCAAATGTCCTAAATCTATATAAATCTATTAAACATTCTCACATTGTATTGCATAAATGCTGATGACGAATCATATAAAACTGAATATTATTGTAAAATTGTACTGAGCTCAATTTAAAATATGTCAAGCGTATTTTAGTCTAACTGAGTGTGTATTTTGAAATATGATCCAGCATTTTTTACGATTTTTTGAACGATTATTACTTACCTTTAACCGAGTTAATATCTGTAAAATCAATTCATTTATTAATTTATAACTATTTTTATTGAATAGGTATAATTAAATTAAGAAATTTAATGTTAATTTAAAATAAAATTTTATAAATTATATAAATTATAACAATATTTTTAAATGTTAGTAAAATGATATATATTATAGAATATAATTATATGTAACAAATAGTTTTAATTGTAAAACTTCACCAGGTTAACTATATAAAGTATATATATTTATATATAGGTATGTAAGTAAAATTAAAATATTTAAAAAAAATACGTATGATAAATTCCGGTTGAAACTTTTTCTCACTCATAATTTTTTTTTTAATACTATCATCACATATTTTGTTTAATATATTTAATATATTTCCTTTTATTCATAAATATTTGTTTCATTTTATACAAAAGATTGAGAATTTGAGAATTTTTACTTTTATTTAGTTTAAGATACATTAATTTTATAAAATAAAGTTTTATAATAATAATTCGTAGAATTTAAGTATTCTGAGAAATTCATTGATTTTAATTTATATTATTATTTTGATTAATTATTTTAGAAAAAAATTAATTGAGGATATATTTAGATACAGCTTGGATATTCGTCAAATATATAATTAGGTATGAATATAAATTTTTCTAAAAGAAATTAGGATGATGACATTTTAATAACATTTTTTTAGGAATACCCGAATTAAATTTAATTCTTTTCAATGGAAAAAATAATTCCTTACAAAATCGGGCATATTAAACTACGTATATGATGATCAGGGAAATGTAAAAAGCATTGTTAATAATTTGTAAACGATATTATAAAAAAACACCATGTATAAATTTCATACAAATTTTCACTTAAATATTTTATAACTTTATAAATTAGTATTTGAAAAAAATCTTATTATAAAATTTATTTTTACTTGCCATATGAAGGCATACTGAATATAATAACTACCACAATAATTACTTAGATAACGTTTAACTAAAATATATCTCATTTTAACAATGTTCCCAATAACATTCAATCCGGAGCTACAGTGAAATATAAAATAATTTGATTTTGACAAAATACATATTTAGCGTTCCGTAATAAATAAATAGATAAACCCGTACAATTATGTGATATAAGCGCATAATATAGGTTATTGTGTCATTTTACATCATAAATTGAATAGCTGTAATTTGATTCGTTATAAAATATAAGCAACAGCCATTGTTTTATTGAACATTATTTTTCAATGTATTGCATAAATTGTGACGACGAATCATATAAAACTGAGTATTATTGTAAAAATATACTGAGCTCAATTTAAAATATGTCAAGCTTATTTTTTGTCTATCTGAATGTGTATATTGAAATATGATCAAAATTTTTTTACGATTATTTGAACGATTATTATTTACCATTAAACAAGTTCATCTCTGTAAAATCAATTCATTTATTAATTTATAAACCATTTTTTTTTATAGGTATAATTAAACTTAAGAAATTTAATGTTAATTTAAAATAAAATTTAATATATTTTATAAATTACAACGATATTTATAAATATAATTAAAATGATATATATTTTAGAATAAGATTAAATGTTACAAATACTGTTAACTGTAAGACGTTACCAAGTTAATTAAAAAATTATTTATGTAATAATTACATCTGTTAAACATTTAATAGATGTAATAATTAATTTTCTATTAAATATTTAAAATTTTTTTTCTTTTTATTTATTATTACATCCTTGGGCTATAACTTAAATATTTTTATATTAAATTTTGATGTTTACGAATTAGAAATAAAAATTTTGATTTAAAATTTTAAAAAAAATTAAGATAGTCATTTTGTAGATCTGATTTTTAAAAATTATTTGATATATTAAGTTTTTAATAACGTTGAGTTAATTATTTTTGAGTTAATTATTTTTAACCGATTTTTAAATTTTGTAAAAATTGGATTATTTTTCTGATATTTCGTTATACACAATATAGCCGATATCATTTTAATTTTGTCCAAGAAATAATTTTTATCACTCATAATCAACAACAAAAGATTTGTACCGCCAAATATTGTAATATGATAATGGTGGTATTAGATGATCATCATCAAAATAAAGTAAAAACGCATGACAAATACGATATATTTCTATTTTAAAATGTGCTTTTATTTTTACGGAATTAATGAGAGCTTTTTGTAAATACTAGTTATTAATATTTTAATGTATTGATAATTCTGTGATTGTGAAATTGGAATTGGTAATTAGTAATAGTTTAGTACGGTAAATCTATAATTTATTTACAAACACAAACATCGTGGTTAGTAAATAATTTATATGTTTAAACCATTTGATTTTAACGTATTTTAATACACTATTTGAGTATGTGTATCATCATAAAAGTTTATTAGTGGAACTGAGCTTCTATTTAAAATTAACTATAAGGAAATATCAAACAAGGTTGACATCCAGATTCATATTGCCTTAAACGTAATTCAATCAAGAAAACACAACGTACATTGTAAACTATTGGATCAAGATTAACATAACAAATTCAGTAAAATGTCTTGATAAAAAGTGAAAGTAAAGCTAAATAATATGCTCTTTGTATATTTTTTAATAATACATATTAAACATTAAGAATCAAAACTATTTTATTTAATTGTATATTGTAGATATCAACTCTGATCACAAAATAAAAATTTATACTACAGTTTTCAATAGAACATACAAAATTGTAGCTTTGCAATCAATTAATATTGTAGGGACTAAAGGATAAATTATAATATTATTGTTTAAAATAAATACTTAAATATTATTTATTTTTTATTTTTAATATGTTTTAGGTACCTAGATAGTTTATAATGTTATACAAATTTAAAAAATCCTATATGGTAAAAAAAAAAAACAATCATTATGTGACTCGGAATTATTTAAAAGCATTAGGAACATTGGTATAACTACTAGTAATCTTTATATATTATAAGTTTTTATTAAATTAATGGAAGTTGATAATTTAGTAAAAAATCAATATTTAATGCTGAATTGAGGTCCGTCACCCTGGCCCTGCCATTTTCAATTTCAATGAAAAAAACTATTCAAAATTATGTAATATCATTTGTAACCATTTGTAACCACAATAATATTTTTTGTAACTAACCCTAAAGCACTTAAAACTAGACTTCCTTATGGCAGGGACAGGGTGACGTCACCCTGGCCCTGCCATAGGGAAATTCGCGTTTTAAATATTTGCAAATGGTGTAGAATTATGTAATATCATTTGTAATCATTTGTAACCACAAAAAAATTCCAAAAGTCCACCCCAAACCCATTAAAATGAATTTTTTATTACGGCAGGCCCGGGAAACCGTCACCCTGGCCTTGCCATAGGGAAATTCGCGTTTTAAATTTCTGCAAGTGGTGTAGAATTATGTAATATCATTCGTAATCATTTGGAATTTTTTTTGTTGTTACAAATGATTACAAATGATATTACATAATTCTACACCATTTGCAAAAATTTAAAATGCGAATTTCCCTATGACAGGGACAGGGTGACGTCACCCTGGCCCTGCCATAAGAAAAACTAATTCCTTACGATATCGGACATATTAAATTACGTGTATGATGATCAGGGAAATGTAAAAAGCTTTGTTAATAATTTGTAAACGATATTATAAAAAACACCATGTATAAATTTCATACAAATTTTTAAATAAATATTATATTGTAAATTATTATTTCAAAAAATCTTATTATAAAATATATATTTTTTCTTGCCTTATGTAGGTATATTGAATATAATAACTACCACAATAATTACTTAGATGACGTTAAACTAAAATATATCTCATTGGAACCATGTTCCCAACAACATTCAATCCGGAGTTATAGCGAAATATAAAAGAATTTAATTTTGACAAAATTACATATTTAGCTTTCTGTTATAAATAAATAAATAAACCCGGGCAATGATATAATATAGGGCATAATATAGGTTATTTTGTCATTTTACGTCATAAATTTAATAGCTGTAATTTGATTCGTTATAAAATATAAGCAACAGCCATTGTTTTATTGAACATTATTTTTCAATGTATTGCATAAATTCTGACGACGAATCATATCTTCAAGCGTATTTTTTAGTCTATCTCTATCTGAGTGTGTATTTTGAGATTTGATGAATCTTTTTTATGATTATTCGAAGCATTATTACTTACGTTTATACACGTCATCCGCTGTAAAATTAATTGATTTATATTTTTAAACCATAATTATTAAGTAGATATGTTTAAATAAACTTGAGAAATTCATTAGTAATTTAATTCAATAATTAATATATATTATAAAATATAAGAATATTTATAAATATACCTAAAATTAATGTGTAATATAAAATATATATATAGTATGATTATAAATAACAACAAGTTTTAAATGTAGAATGTCACCAGGTTAAGAATATATAATATATATATATATGTAAAATTAAAAACTATATAACAATAATTACGAAGATGTCGCTGAACTAAATTATATCTCATCGCAACAATGTTCCCAACGACATTCAATCCGGAGTTATAGCGAAATAAAAATAAATTGATTTTGAAAAAATATATTTAGCGTTCCGTAATAAACCTATACAATAATATAAGGTAAGACCATAACATAGGTTATTGTGTCATTTTAAATCACAAATTGAATAGCCATAATTAGATTTATTATAATTTGTAAGCAATTTCCGTGGTTTATTGAACTTTATTCTTTCAATGTATTGCATAAATTCTAATGATGAATCATATAAAACTGAATATTATTCTATAAATGTACTGAGCTTAATATAAAACCTGTCAAGCAAATTTTAGTCTAGCTATGTGTGTATTTCAACATATGGTCAAGGGTTTTTATGATTATTTGAATCATTATTACTTACATTTAAGCTGGTCATTCTCTGTAAAATAAATAGATATTAATTAATTTAAAACCATATGTAATTTATTGAATATGTTTAAATAAGCTTAAGAAATTCATTAGTAATTTAATATAATAATTAATATTTTATATTATAAAATATAACAATGATTATAAATATACGTAAAATTAATGTATAGTATAGAATATAATTTAAGTAAAAAAAGTAACAACAACTTTTAATTGTAGATCGTCACCAAGTTAATAATTTATTAAATATATATATATATGTGTGTAAAATTAAAAATTTTATAAAAATGGTCTATAATGAACCTTTTTGTTACTTATAAATTTTTTTTTTTTAATTCTTTCAGCATATATTTTTTTAATAGGTTTATTATATTTATTTTCATTCATAGATAATTGTCTTACTTTATTCAAAGAATTAAAATTTTTAAAAGTTTTATTTGAATCTAGTTTGAGATACAAAATTATTAGAGAATTTCTAATTCAGTTATTTAGATATAAATTCTTTGAGGGTATATTTAGATACTGTTTGGATAGTTGTTAAAAATATAATTACGTATGTATATAGATTTTCTAAATGAAACGAAGATGATGAAATTTTGATAAAAATATTTTTTTGAAACTAGTGAATTTATATTATAGTTTTACAATGGAAAAACTGATCTCCTAGGACCCAGGTCATGTTAATATAATATGAATATATGCATGTGCCGAATCTGCTGGCAGAGGGGGCATGATTTATGATTTGTAGCCAACCATGATCGTATTAAATACATAAAATCAACTCAAATCTTCTGACTTCTATATAGTGTTTCCCAGTAGCGTTTATTATTGGATCACATTTATTTTATACTTCATTCGAATTTGTAAATAAACGTTGAATTTTCACGTAATTATATATTATTTTAATTATTAGTTTATAGTTAAATTAATAATTGTTATTAGTGATGAAGGTATTTTTATTTTATGTAACATTAGTTTTACATATTAAGTAGAAATCTTAATATATATATATATATATATATATTTATACAAACAGAACATAATTAGTAAAAGACTTATAATATAATAACACATGTCAATACCTACTATTCAATACAAACTACAGCAGATTTATTTTTGTATATATAGAAAATGAATCTAAAACATTTTCGCCCCAGACCATTTAACATTTTAATCATAATTGTAATTATACCTACATAACGCCACTTATTTCTACAACAGACATATTTGAAAGGTATACAAATTTAAATGCATAATATTGTAAATATTATAACATTTTTGATTTGATAAAATGTATTTTTAATTTCACGGTTCAAGTACCTATAATTATACAGTGGTATAGAAAATGTCCGTTTACTAAAGAAAATAGATACACTGCTATTCAATAAATTTGAGTCAAACAAAACATTATCAGTTAATGCTACCCATAATTAATTTGTAGTATATATTCACACAGTTTTAATTTTGAGCGAAATCGAGAAATGGACTTTAAAAACCCTATAAAAATAAAAAATGCATATAGTATTTATAATAAAAGATAATAGATAAGATGTAACAAAAGTTTGTCGGCCCTGGGAGTCGGTACCCAGGGTCAGTTGCCCCTGCTACCATTAGATAACTACGCAATTGAATAATAATAAGAATAGTATAACAATATTAATATCTATTCTAATAAATTTAAATTGTACGAAAGTACATGTTCGTTTTATAGATAAGAAGTAGTAATACATATTAAGGTAATTGGGATGTCGAGCACAATAACTAGGTTAATATATATATATATATATAAACATATATTAATAGCTATAATTTATTAATCACACATTAACACGCCATACCCATATGTGTTTATTAAATTAATATTACTCAACTCCTTAGAAATAAATCGACAGTCTATATTATTATTTTTATACTAAATTTGGAAAAAAAAGTTCAGCCCGTAGGAGGGGCAGCTGCCATCCTACCACACCAGTCCACACGCTTATGATTATTAATATGATTAGTAAGGAATTGTATAAAGTGTTGTTAATAATTTGTAACCAATATTATAAAAAAATACCATGTATAAATTTCAAACAATTTTTAATTAAATATTATATAACTTTATAAATCATTATTTCAATAAGCTTTAATAAAAAATATATATTTTCTTGCCATAAGTAGTTGTACTGAATATAATAACTACCACAATAATTACTTAGACGACACTGAACTAAAATATATCCCATTGGAACAATGTTCATCACAACATTGAAACTTCAATTCGGAGTTATAGCGAAATAAAGATGAATTGATTTTGATAAAATATCTATTTAGCGTTCCGTATTAAATAAAGAAATAAACCCGTAGAATGATATAATATAAATATATATTATTTTGTCATTTTACATGAGAAATTGAATAGCTGTAATTTGATTCATTACAATTTATAAGGAATATCCATAGTATTAATGAACATTACTTTTTCAATGTATTGCATAAATTCTGACGATGAATGGTATAAAACTGAATATTATTGTAAAAATGTATTAATCTTAATTTAAAACCTGTCAAACATGTTTTAGTATATACTCTATTTCACGAGTGATCGTCCGTACAAAACTCGTCCATCGCCGCGCATCCCCCACTTAACTACACTGCTTATAGTACGCTATATGAAAACAGGTGTGGCCACCCATTTCATACGACCAAAGGAGCACACAAAAGTTGAAAACGCGAAATGAGACTATGAGAGTCACTTTGGATTTTAGACGAACACAAAACACGAGGTTAAAACGAGTGAAAATGGAGAACAATATTATTATGGAACAAAAGAGCAATATTGACAATAACAATAAAATAGCGGCAAATCCTATAATGTAATAATGCAAGTGTAACATTTTGTAGTAGCACGCTAAATAACCGCGACATGAAGGGATAAATTCGATCTCGCTACGGTCACACTGTATTCTTATCACATGCGCGATTCCGGACGATCACTCGTGAAATAGAGTATAGTACTTTCTCTTCTGAAAAACGTGTTTGTTTATATTTTCAAAATCTTCTTAAGAGGCCTTAACACCAACAAAAATTCGACCTAAAAGCGTGACAAAACTGTGGGACTTTGAAAAGTCGTATTTAAATTCTGAAAACCGTTTTGAATTCATCAGTTTGTCTTTTAGGGATCGATCGAGGCGTTTATTTTAATTTTATTTTTAACCGTGTTATTTATCATTAAAAATCGCAATTTTTAAACATTGATTTTATTTTAATCTGTAATAGTAAAGAAAAATACCTCAATCGATTCCTAGAAGACAAGCCGACGCATTCAAATCTGTTTACAGATTGTAAATCCGACTTTCCAAAGTTTCATCATTTTATCACACTTATTGGTCTTTTAGGCAGAAATAACATGATTACACAAAAATAAAGTGATACGGGTGTGTGGGGCTATTTTTCCAATTACTTTTAAAATGTACTTAAATATTTCTAAATTGTTATATTTTTATTTTTCATATATTTTTTTTTTAATGCCTACACAAAACCCCTTAAAATCGTATGTGTCGTCACCCCTTAATACTCAAAGACAGTATTTATTTATTTATATATCAAAATAAAATTCTTCCCTTTTCGCAGACAGTAAAATTATCGAAAATTTATTTTGTGACAATAATATTTATTTGTTAGCTATTTACTTAATGTTAATTGTTTTAAACAAATTTACAATAAAAAAATTTCAATACAAAACAACGTATTTTTATTTACATTAGTATAGCTAAATAATCCTTTATGTGTATTTATAGAAGTATATTTGCGATCTGATTCTAAAAATATTTTTGAGGCACTAATATTCGCATACAAATGTTCTATATTTGGGAGAGGATATTCAGTTCATTCTAATACCGGATTTATTGTTATGTTGAAATCACTACAAATTCTAACAGAACCGTCTAATTTTAATATTGGAACAATGGGAGTTGTACATTCGCTGTTATCAACTGGAACCAAAATATTGCTATACTCACTAGACGATCGATTTCTGTTTCAACTTTATCTGCTAAAGAAATTGACTTAGGCTTAAAGAATTTGGATAGCGCCCCAGCTTTTACATTTAATGCGATTTCATACTTGTTAAGATTGCCTATTTCATCTTTAAAAACATTATTATATTTTTCGATTATAGAATCTAAATTTTTCTTATTCTCTAAATTAAACAATGGAAAAATTTTAATATTATGTATGTCATTTCGACCGATAAATATCGATTATATAAATACACATTTTAAATTTTTTGTATTTATATTCAGAATTTCCAATTATTTTTCCAATTAGTTTTATATTATTACCAGCGTAATCAGAAAGAAAAATGTCATTTTTTAAACTGATTTAAATATTGACTATACAATTTTTCTAAAATTACACTGTGTTGAGAATCTGTCGATTTCAAAATTAACTTTTATTTTTTTTTACAATTAAACTTATTTTAAAGGGTTTAACTCTATTTTAAAAAGCTTAATCGTTTATAGAAAAAATGTGTTAGAAATACCATAGTTAATTGTATCGTCGATATCATTATTCGACAAAAACTTATTTAGTGCTTTATTATTTTTCTCATCTTTCTAACCCTTTTCGTATACAGTTTACAAATAACCTTTGGAAGTCCAATTGTTACAGTCATCATCCTTATATCTTCAGTCCTTTTGAGTATGATTGGAACGATCACATACTCTACACTTTAGCTTGAATTGCTTGAACGTGTTGAAACTCCATTTCGCTTCATCGAACCCATTTGTTTTCTTATGGTACTTTAGATCTACATCTTTTTATTTATTTCGACCGCTTTTATAATTCATTGCTGCTTCTCTGGTAGTTGTAGTTTCCATAAACTCCATACCACCATTTTTTTTTTTAGTTAAAACTGCCAATTATAAAAACAGTCTGGCACTATACGTACTCCGATAACAATGTTGAAAACGTATATAGAATTTTCACTACTTGCCTATTCGAAAGAATCATTCCCTCATAAATGATTTGAAAAATTTGAATATTGTTTCAAAACTGAAATTGATATACTTATTGTGACGTTCTAATAGAATTAGAATCGTCTATATGAGAGAATAATATACGTGGTTATAAAATAGATAGTTGACATGTGCACGTGGGTGCGTGTAATAGATCACCGTATACTTTTAATATGCGTTACTAATGTCTTAACACTAATGCTCACGTACGCTTCATACAAACACAAAATCGTACAAATAAAGTATAATAAATTGCCTAAATAATACTCCTTAGAATTATATGGTGTGGAGGCCCTTTTAGAATGAATATGTAATTCTAACTTTTAACGCATCTTCTTCAAGCAGAATCTTGGATCAGTCCCGGACTAATATGAACGAAAATGTTTCGAATTACTATTGGTAGTTTCGAAATAAAACTACAATTTGTATCAAAATTTTTAACGCGTGCACCCCCCCCCCCCATTGACACACCATTTCGTCATGTTTTCGTCTTGCTTGTCAGAAAGAGTGCCTTACCCCAAAATATGACATAACTGGTTTGAAAAACTTATTTAAACTTGCCATTAGTGTCTCTTATGGTACGTCATTCGGCTTGCTTGGAACACATAAACTAAAAAGTGCTTTGTGAATTTCTTCACTGATAAGATAGCAATATGGCTCTCTTTTGTATATAATTTTCAATAGAATTTGCCTAGAAAAAATTATTTAGTTTTTATTCAAAAATGGTAATATCCAAACCCGATTAAAAAGTTTCTGGTGAACCAATAATTAAATCGTGAAAAATTAACAAAAAAAAAATATTCAATTAATAATTATTTTCTTCATCGCCATTTATTGAACATTTTATTAGTAAGAATAAAAACGCAAACGTAAAAATATAATATATATATTTATTTATTTAGCTTTTCAAAGAAGATAATGGACCCATACTTTTAAATATTCTTGTAGTTGTATATTGTGTAAAATCCAATGATTACAATACAATTGTTTTTGGCATAAGAACACCATCTTGTATTTATTCTGCCAGGCGCCAGCCAATGATAAATACTGGTGTTGTCATGCCTTTTTGACAACATATAACATACTGAATGTTGTTATTATAATTTTTATTATTATTATTAATTCTTTATATATTTGTCATGGTTTGTAATTTCGTACAAGAAAATATGTTTCGTTCTATTATTTGAAACTAAAAGTGGTTTTTGCACTCAACTACCAGTCTCGTCTATGCTCACTTAAGAAAACTTATTTGATTTTATGTATGCTCTATGAACAGTTATTTCTACGCTAGACCAATAATGAACAAAATATTTGCCGTAACCGATATCTCAATATTCATGTATATGGAAATATGGAATAATATGTTTCATCATACACACAGATTAAATTTAATCATTATGAAATTTTGATGTTTTTAACGCTTGACATTTGACGATTCGTAAAACATTGGTAGAATGTAAATAAGAACGTTCTTTATTACCTACCATATTCCATTTTTGATCCGCATTTAATTTTTACAGCACGTTAGATTGAAATTTTTCATTTATCATTTTGTGCACCATTTCAATTCTAAGACTTCCAGAAAGTAGCCATTTAGAAACTCTAAAACAATTTTTAAAATTTCCATAATTCTTATATTTAATAATTAATTATAATTTTTAACTTGACAAACGATTCAGGTATAATATAACCACCAAGAATACTTTTACAATCTTTACATTGGCCAGTTGAAGTTAAACAATTTTTGGTATTATTTTAATCGTTAAAAATCTTTGCTTTCTTAAAAACAATAATATAGCTATGAGATGTTTACTCATAAAAATATTCTACAATTTTTTGAGTCCATATTCCTGGGTTTGATATTTTATAATTCCTATGTATTCTTTCAGGCCTTAATGGATAAAATATGACACATCAATTATTCGATAGATGTTATTTCATTCGTCTCTGTTGAGTGTAATGTTAAATTGTAGAGAATCAGAATACAAATTTTCTTTACTAGATGCATTTGATGTATTGAATTTTATTAACTGCTGATCAAAAATTTAATTATTATTATCTTTTAAAATTATATTGAATTCTGTTAAACAATTTTTTTTGGTATAAGAATATTTTGTTTTTTAACAGTTATTAAGATCTGAGGCAATTTCATCTAAACTTTGGCTGTAGGTAGCAAGATTTTACTAGATTCGTTAAATAATAATTTTTATCTATTTTTCAAAGTCAAACGATTTTTTTCAAATGGAACAGTTAATAGTTTTGGCATTTTGTAGGTTTAAAAACACTGAAATATTTATCAAAGAAAAGATAAAAAAAAATGTATAAAGGTATACATATTTATAAATATAATATTGAATCATGTTAATATGTATATTAACCAAAAAAAAAAATCTATATTATAATTAAAAGCTAATTAGTATACTTGTAAATTTTTAGAACATTCTTTTATTTTAATAAAAAAATAGACATGACTATAAAAAAAATTAAAACATAAATTTGAGACGATCCAGGGACTGAAATCTTAATGATTTTATAAGTTCTGGTTCTGGTTCGTGAAAATTGTGAATTTTGTTTCCGGCCAATAACTGTTCTTTAAATTATCAAAATTCAGATTAAAAATGATCAATTATATACTGTGAAGTGGTTAGGGATTTAAAAATTTGTTTAGCCAGCTTCAGCCGACATTTGTGTTTACTACTTAAAAGTTCTATTTCTATAACATAATACTAATTTTTATTTTGTGTTATTATGAATAAGAGTGCAAATATTGGTTGAATATTGTGTTATTCATTTTGTAACAAATTGTAGAATTTTTTAAATGTGTTGCTAAATCATACTGTATATTGTATACTATACGTATTCTATGTAACTAGTTCTATCATACATAAATAATTATATTATCTAAGTGTGTATATTGTATGTGTAATGTATAAATAATATTGTAAAAATCACAATGATAAAATTGTTTATAATGGTATATTATATTATAATAATTATTTATTTATTTTTATATGGAAGATGTAGAAAATTGATTTTTCCATTGTACATAATAGTACATAATAATTATCGAAAAATTACCATCATATTATTAACTTTTAAAATTACCTTTAACCTGCGTGCTGTCCAAAATATCTTACTTTTGATTAATATTACATACCTATTATAATATAATAATGCACTCTGATACAATAATATAAAATAAGTCTCTACACAATGTAAAGTATGACAAAGTTCAGAATATATTGTTTCTGCAATTATATTTGATAAATATTATTGAAAAAGTACAGCTAGGCACATGATGATAAATGTTCAATTTCCTTACTTCCATAACTATAGTACAAACGATAAACCGTTCAGACTAGACAGTTAACACTCACAGAATGAAATTTGGGAATTTTAAAACAGTTTAAAAATATTCAGTTATACAGACAGAAATGAATCGTCATGAAATCATAACATAAAAAAAAGTTCTAGGTAATTTCAAATTTTCAAAAAACCACGAAGAACCAAAATGTTTAATTCAGATTCAATGAAATATAAAATACAGGTTCCACTATCGGTTCTGGTTCTTGAAATACTTCTAGAAATTGATTTCAGAACCAGTTCTTTTGGGTTCGGTTCCAGTCCCTGAAATGATCCATTCATATAACTAATAATATTATATTAATTCATAATTAGTTAGGAGGAATTTAGCTAATCCACTAACCATAAAAATAATTTTAAACTATATGATATAAAATATCCGTCAATAGATTATAATAAAATTAATTAGGTACCTATATAAAAAAATAATATTATATTCCAATATT
Source organism: Pemphigus obesinymphae (assembly GCA_025469235.1). NCBI lineage: Eukaryota > Metazoa > Arthropoda > Insecta > Hemiptera > Aphididae > Pemphigus > Pemphigus obesinymphae. Next base: position 63,150 of record JAIPRL010000368.1, read on the forward strand.
TTAATAATTATATAGATAATAGGTATATCATATTATATATATTACATTATTACATACTATTTTCCATACTTTTTATTATTTTTAACCAGGTTTTAAATAACATACAAAATCTGTATTACTTTTTATATTTGTTATAGTTATTTTTGTAACCTTTTATACAAACATTTAAAAACATAAAATAATACATTTAAAATTGTTATATTCTTGACTTTTCAAAACCATGAATATTATTATACAACTATATAATATTTACTAGTATTGCACCTCTACATCTTGTAAGCTTTTAGAAACTACTGGAATAATCAAAAAATGACCTCCTCAAAGTACCAACTAAAACTAATTTAATATTTTAGTTAAAAGAAGAATATTTTAAACAAGATAAAAGTAAAATGTATAATAATAGTAAGAGAAAACAATACTGTATACCTATGTCAAATGAATAGATAATATATAATATGTATAGATAATTTTTATGAAATACAAACGAAGAATAGAGAATAGAGAATGAAGACCTAACCTATGACGAAACGGCCAGTTATTGCAATAGTTGCATAGAATTATCGACAATTTATTGGGCAAAACTTTTTGTAATTTTTGGCTAAAACGGAATCCGGAACCATCTTAAATGTTTTATGAAAAAAGCATCTCACAGATGTTGGTAAAATAAAAACATTTATAATTATAAATACTATTATTTCTTATGTGTAATTAATAGGCAATTACTACATACCGGAATGACATTAACAATAAGCTCACCGACAGCTATGTGATTGGTCATCGTAGTGCAGCGTCGCGTCGTCAAGGAACTTTTTTTTCTTTATTCAAAGATAGCGTAAGGCGCACTCACAAACACCCTATGATACAACAGAACATAACCCAAATTGTATTGTATGATTATGGAATGCAAAAAATCGAAAACAGGCAAGGGCGATTAACAATGAATGAATGTTGTGCATCGTCGGTGTTTAAAAATCAAATGTTACGAAAAAATGAAAAAACTCAACAGCGATTTTAAGCAGTACTGTCTTATAGTTGTGCGTTGAGCAGATATTAAATAAAAATATATTGATATATTAAAATAAATAATTGTAACAAATAGTGACTGGAAAGATTTTTAAACAAAATTTTAAATTTGATTTTTATATTAATAGGTAACCTTATTGTACGGATATATATGTGTATAGGTATACCTATGTGTATTGTGTATACCTATTTAGTTAAAAAATGTACCTACCTGTCCTATACCTATTATAAAAAAATAAAAATTACAATATTATAAATTGAATACCTACCTACCTATATAGTGTATAATATCTATACTTAGGTATGTATTTAAATTAAATAAGTACTCACGGAAATCACATCGTTTAAAAGATCATCACACATCTAACTATCGTCAATCAGCTTATACAATACCTACCTATATGTTTATTGGCGAACATTATACTATAGGTACCTACCTACCTATTGTGCATTTGATACTTTTATTTATGTAACATAACTGAATGTTCACAGTTTTAAAATTATCAAAATAATTATTAACATAGGTAGGTACACGTTATAATATACACGTACACAAACACTACCTTTTCACAATAAAAATCAGGTATTTAAAAAAGAAACAATTGATGTACAATTATAATAAGCAGTAGGTACCTACTTCTGTACAATAAGTTATTGTAGGTAGGTACCTACATTATTTTGATATACCTACCTATAGTAAAATAAAAATCAATATACCTAATATAACAATAAATATAATAAATACGGTGAAAAATTTATTCCTTAACATAATTACCTAAGTATATGTGCGACCGTGGTAGTAACTTAAATTTCAATTAGCCGATTGATAATCAATATTATTGTCAATATAATAATGGACCATACGTCTCGCGGCATTCTATCATGTTATTCATTCAATGCTTGCAGCGATCGCAAAACTTGCCTCGACGAAACGACAACGAATAAATCAATGTAAACAATGATTACAAAATATAATCAACCGTTTATAGGGTAATATTTCTGAAAAACAAATCGCATTACATCTCGTCAGACGTCGAGTTGTACAATGAACGATGGGTTTTTTTTTTTTTATGACACGATGCGAAAACACCAAGTTAACGACACCGACGACATTAGTGAACACTGAGAAAACGACTAAAATAATAATCTATCTATACTTTTGTTTACGTCAACACAACTCGATGTATAGGTACCCAATAATATAACCTGTGGCAATAACGAGTTTTTGCCCACAATCTCTCAGCCCCGCGATTGTGAATAAACAGGTTACCCGACGACGACGTATATTTTGTACGGGTCGACCGCGGTCATGAAGCGTTAAGTTGATATTTTCACCGTCAGGTTGCGCTGGTAGTTTTTAGGCCAATAGTATAAATCGTTCTTTCCTACTAAACGCGTGTTGAAATACCGTAACACTGTTATGTATTATTTTTGAAATCACGATATTCACACGATTATATTATAATAAGTGTTCCGCGTGTATTTTCATCCTGAACACGATAGTTTTTTCAAAATACCAATGTTCCCAATACGTACTTTTTTTCATAATAAAGGAAAAACTAGAGTACTTAAGTACCTATACTGACATGAAAAAAAAAAGACACGCTTGGCACGGTTTTTATAGTACTCGCCCGTACATAATGTATCGATTATAAATATATTTTATTTCATTATAAAGAACAAAAAAATACACTAACTACCTATACAGAAAATTAAAAATCGCAAGATTATTCGAATTTCTATATTTACATTATTATTATTAATGAATTCATTCAGTGGCGATAAGCGTCATAAGAGACAATGAGGGAGTACTGCAGTGTCTGCCGTATTTTACGGCTGAACAGTTATTAATAAAATATTTAATTTTAAAATGAAGAAAACGTACGGCAGTTGTATAGCGGGTGCTCGGGGTTTAGGAATACGCAGTATAACGATTGTAATTTGTAGGAGACAGCAGGCTGCTGTGTCTCCTCCAGTCGTTACGGCTCATCGTTTTTGTAATTTTGCACTTTGGAAACCGGTTTCCGCCCAGCTACCAACCGTTGGCACACAGAGCGTTAATATTTATTGACTATATTATTATATTGTCACACGCGTATACGCAGTGCCGGATCTAGGGGGGGGGGCGAACCGGGGCACTTGCCCCGGGCGCCGCCATTATGATGGGGCGCAAAATGTAAAAATATTTAAACTTTTCGTCCCGTTTTTGATCCCATTGTTCACTTAATTTTTAATAGGAATTGACGAATGACCTTTTTTTTTTTTTTTAATGCTTATTAAAATTTAAAAAGAGGCACTACAATTATTTTTTACCCCGGGCGACAAATTCTCTAGATCCGGCACTGCGTATACGGTACACCACACGTTATTTGGGGTACGCTGTATAATGCAAGTTTTCTCAACTACTCCTACACTGTTTCGCCATCGCACCAAATTAGGTTTATAAATTATAGATAGGTAATAGACGTTGCCTCATGTAAACATTGCAAACCCCACCGCAGCATCGGTGACGTCACCCGTAGTAGGTATAAATTCCGAATTCCGATCAACATAACATTATTATTCGTGTATTGTTTTCGGTTCACAATAACGCCACATGGCCACAGAGTTTTTTAATTTTTTTTCTTTTTTATAGTATATAGTTATTTTATTCGTTACTTTTATACCTATATATTCAATGTACGAGTACTTGCGTGTATTATAATGTTTATAGTTTGTTAAAATTAAATTTGAATCACGTATCTTAATTTTAATTTTTCCTTAAAATAACATCAATACATCTAAACACTTGTATATATTATGTATGTGACACAGTATTAAAAAATTATCTCAAATACTAAAGAAAAAAATGGGAACTGAGAAATTAATTTAAACTGAGCTGAGTAGGTACCTATATATTTAATATTATTGCATTGAATAGGTGCTGAAAATTGTATTTTCAAGATGAAATACCTCATTGCTTAATTTGAATAATAAGAATACTGTTTAGGGACCTACTGAAAAAGGTACCTACTATATTTTACAATACAATTAATAGTGTATTATGTATAATATTTATAAAATATAATTATAATTTCAAACGCTAATTATGATGATGCTGATTAAAAGGTTTGGACTTAGAACTTGATGTTTTATAAATGTACTAAATATGCATAAAGTTATAATTATGAATATACTTTGAAAATATTCACTTTTCATTTTGAAATGGAAGTCAAATTATTTTTACCTATACCTATACAAATTAATATTTAAAGGGTTCATTAATTAATTCTGTTAAATCATAAATTTGTATATATACATAATAATAGTTATCTACCTATAATAATGGTTTAAGCAAATGGAAACAATTTAATAAAATTTTTTTAATACAAAATCTTTTTTGATCAGAATACTGTTTGATATGTAGTATTTATTGTAATTAATTCTGTTTTAGAAATAGAAATACGTTAGGAATATGTTTAAATAAAGCTAAATTAAATTTAAAACCTTGATTTTTTTTTTTTCATAACTACGAAATTTTGTATATTTTATGGATAAATAAATATTTTATGGATTTATAGCGAACTTAGCATCAAATTGAAAAAACTGAAAAAAAACATACTTCCGAACGTAAATTTATAAAATATTAAATAATCATAAAATTAATTTAGCTATATAGGAGCATGGGTATGTCTTTCAACCAAAACAGTTCATGTAGAATTGGTGAGAGGCTTAACAACACAATCATTTTTAAATGCCTTGCAAAGATTTTGTGACAGACATGGTTTATGTACGGATATTTATTGCGGACAACGCAACGAATTTTGTAGGGGCAAACCGACAGCTTCAAGAATTAAAAACATTGTTTTTGTCATCAAAACATCAGGAGCCAGTCCAGAACGAGTTGACTAAAACGGGAATACTTTATTCGGTCTCGTTTCCCGCACTTCGATGAATTTTGGAAAGCCGCCGTGAAATTCCTCAAAACACATTTATATAAATCTTTAGGAAATGCGGCGCTCACATTTGAAGAATTAAACACTCTTCTTGTACGTATCGAGCAGTGGCATATTTGTGTAGGGGGGGGGTCCACCGGGTTTAAACCTCCCCATGTCCAAAAAAAAAAATAACAAAAAAATTAATTAGGGCTGTTTTTGCTGTTGGTTTGGTTTATATTTTATAATAATTTATATTTTCGATGAGATTAGTTCGATGACCTTGAACTACTTATTTTTACTTATTTTTATATGTAATTATATTTATACTTACGAATTTTCGCTTCTCTTATCATAAATCTCATAAAATAAACTGGACAAAAAATGATAAATATCTCGGTGTCACATTCGACACTAATATAAACTTCGGGTTACATATCAGTAATACTATTCAAAAGGCAGAGTTAGAGGAATGCTCTACCCAGTCCTTGGCAGAAAATGTCCCATCCTTATAAAAACAAAAATGAATCTCTACTGTATGTACGTACGCTGGTCCGGCATGGGGCCCGTTAGTTTCCAAAATTAACTGGTCCCGTATAGAAAGCTTATAGAACATTGCTCTACGCACAATTCTGGCAGTCCTATTCTACGTATCAAATAAAACACTACTTGACACAGCAGTTCTACCATCAATTCGCTCACATATCCATACCAACATATTCGTAATCTAGGTCATTCCCAAGTTCAAACAAATCAAACCAACAATATACGCCCAATTGATTGGGTAATCTAATAATCTAAATCTAAGTCACTCAGCTCTCTGCACACATTCTCTTATATATCATAATTCATAGGCCAACGCCAGAAATGTGTTCATTGGCCTTCGAGTCGTTCACGTAAGCAATAGCGAACGACACTCAATTTCCGATTTCACTTGCTCTTATATACCATTAAGAGATTCGAAATCGGAAATATCCTACCGTAGTAGGGCTGTGACTAGAGATTACAATCCCGGGATCCCGATAATTTTTTGGTCCCATAAATCCCGGGACCGGTAAATCACTAATCCCGGGATTTTCGAGATCGTCAAAAATATATATTATATATATAAAAATATATTAAAATATTTAATATCGTAAAATAATATATAAATTAATATAATATAATAATATAATACAAATATTAATTAATTATACATTTTTAAATAATAAAGATATTTATTATAAAATAAATTATATTATAAAATTTTAATATATGAGCAGTGAGCGCAGAGTAAAGTACGCAATGCAATATACGTGTACAAAATGATAATCACTAATCATTAGCCACGCCGATACGTCGACGATTCTCAGAAAATCGGTCGCCGAAGTTCGGTACAGTGTCAAATATACCGTTATATATTATGATCTACGTTATCTTACATTATCACGATTTAAGATAATATGGTTGCCCATAGGCCTATGATAATGTTCTAGTTTTTACAGCAACAAAGTTAATCCAAAATCAGAAACAGCTGATTTACGTACTACTAGCGCTTGTAACGGTTTAAATCAGAATCACGGACGTATATTATCAAATCATC
>JAIPRL010000368.1:69768-85538 GCA_025469235.1 Pemphigus obesinymphae
AACCGTCCTCTTAAATTCTAAAATTTCAAACATCATAAATTCACCCCCTCATCACGTCTCAACTCCCTAAAACATCCGACCCTCTGGAAGAAGCTCAAGCTTGAGACAGAGTACCCCCCCCCCCACAAAGAAAGTCAAAGTCAAGTTAGTCAATGTCTTGGACAACATAATTTCTTCTAAAAATCTCAGCAAGAAAACCGCTGCAGTTCTCCTCGACGTCCAAAAGACATTCGACAATGTTTGGCGTCCCGGGCTCATCTTTACTCATTTCCATAGGAATTCCCACCCAACTCGTAAACATCATCAAATCTTTCCTCATAAATCAGAAATTTTCTATCAAAGTAGATAACCAATTCTCCTCTAATATTCGCGGGGGTCCCCTAAGGCTCCTGCCTCTCCCCACATTTATTATCCATATATGTCAACGATCTTCCTCTCCACCCAAAAGCAAAGGTCGCACTCATCGCCGACGACACCCTTCTCTACGCCACGAATATAACAAATTCCGCCACTGCTTCAAACCTATAAAAGCAAATCAACCTAATCCAACCGTGGTTCAAACAAATCTCTATAAACTCCTCCAAAACTTCGGCCATCTTCTTCACTAACAAATGTACCCAAAATATGCCAAGACTCAAACTCTACAATACCCCAATGACTGACTTGCTTTGTGGATGGGTACTCTGTCTCAAGCTTGAGCTTCTTCCAGAGGGTCGGATGTTTTAGGGAGTTGTGACGTGATGAGGGGGCGAATTTATTGATTTGATGTGTGGAAAGTGGGACGAAGTGATCGAGAGTTGGAGTTTGGTGGAGGTGGCATTAGTGAATTCACGAATGGACGGGATGTTGGTGGACTTCCTGATGGAGTGATTGCTAACGAAGAATGGGAGGTCGGTGATCTGGCGGAGAGTTTTATTTTGGACGGCTTCTATGCGGGACCAATTGGAGTTGGAAATATTAGAAGCCCATGCGGGGTATGTATTAATACCCCAATAAACTGGTCCCACTCTATTAGATACCTGGGAGTACTCATTGACAAGAATCTAAATTTCTCATCCCACATCAGATATATCTCAAACAAAACCAAAGCTGCTGATAACTTACTCTCCCCCATGCTTAACAAGAAAAGTCCCCTTTCCATCCGTACTAAAGTACACATCTTCAAATCTTACATTCGCCCCATCTTAACGTACACCTGCTCCGCTTGGGCCTCAAATATCTTCAATTCTAACTGGAAACTCATCGAAGTAATTCAAAACAAAACACTTCAAAAAATCACAAACCTCCCCCCTTACGTTAGCAACCACATCATCAGGAAATCCACAAATATGCCGTCCATCTTCGAATTCATAAACTCTTCTATCAAACTTAAAAACTCCATTACCGTATCCCATTTCCCCCACATTTCAGAAATATCCACCCGACCAGGGCTTCTCAACGGTTACAAAAGAAACCGTCCACTATCCTTCTAAACATCTAAACGTAAATTTCTAAACTCTGAAAACTCTTCACACCCTCACATCACAACTCATTCAACATCCAACCCTCTGGTAGAAGCAAAAGCTTGAGACAGAGTACCCCCCCCCCCCACAAAGCAATGCAATACAAGAAAGGCCTTAGCCTGGAATATAAAAAGACCGCCCGAGTTGCCGTCGCCATTTAAAGCAAAGCACCCAAAATAAAAGTAAAAATTATATATTATTACAGAACAATACAGAAGCGTCACTTCCACTGAAGAAAACCCTTTGTACGAACCGTTTGATACACATGAAGTTATGTTCATAACCCTTATGTACATCCGTGATACTAAAAATTATGTAATATTTTCTTTGGTATGTTATTTGTTTACGTTTAATATTTTCAATACGTTACTAAAACATTTTCTTAGAATATTATGAGAAAAAAACATTCAGAAACTATTTTGAAAATGGTACTATTTTAAGAATATTGCATAATAGTTTATTCAAGTTATAAACTTTATTTTTCAATCCTCAATTTACAGCCATTGGGCGCATTTGATTCATTATTTGATAGTTCAATTTCATTACGAGTCTATCGAATACTCGATGTTCTAGATAAAGATAGTATCGCGATTTTATTTTGGTGCAAACTAGTAATTACAAATTAGATTTTTTACTACCTGCAGTGGTATAAATTATATAATCTATATTTTTCTACAAATTACAAAGTTCCGTAACCTAGGACTGTATCTGTTAATAAATTTGAACCTTGCCGATTGTAAGTACATTTAAAAATTTTTATTTTATTTTCCAATTGTATACATATATATTACATTTAAGTATATTAACACTCGAATTTAATAATAAATGTATAGTTTTTATAATAATACGCGTAGATACTTATTATTTACATACTCAGAAAAGCTACCATTGGAAATCAGTTAGTTTTTTGGGAAAATAAAATATTTTGTACGGACTGTCCCATCGTAAAAGTACTTCCTTTTTCCTAAATGACATATATCATATATATGTAGTATATGTATATATATAACATAATGTATTATCTAACTCGTGGACAAAGGCCTATTAATATTACGACTTTTAAGCATGTTGCTGTCGTTTATTTTTGCTTGTCACGCCGCGGCTTGGGCGTAGCGATAATTTTTTTTATCGTTTATCCGAGCATACATAATGGCAAAAGAAAAAGGAAATATAAATAAATGAAATAACGCGCATGTCGTTGACGTCGTGTTCGGACACCGCATACTATACATACATTTTGAATTTTATCTTCTCCACAAAGCAATGCAATGCATCCTCTAAAAAAAAAAAAACCACCGAAATTATTGTTATTACTGCAGTGTTTCCATATATTATCTAATATACATATGCAGTGCGTTTCATTAAACTAGAGGCTTGATTGTGGCGTACCCCATGGACTATTTTCGATAGTGCTATCATAGATTAAGTATACTTAATCTATGGTGCTACATAAAATTGTAAAATTGTATAATATAGAAATACGCGGAAAATTTTAAATGTTCAAAAATTATCATTAGATAGTTTTCTGGTTACCATTGGAGTGCTCACGTTCATACTTTATATTCATGACTTTGAGATACTTTGAAATACCGAAAATAATCCAAAGGTATAGCTGAGTCTCTAGTTTAATTAAATGCATTGTAAGTTTTTGTTCCTAGATAAATTTCGTTTGTGTTTAAAAAAAAATATATTTATAGTATTAATTATTAATTAATTTTATGTGATAATCAAAAATTTTAAATTTTCTCTGGTTCACAAGTGTTTTGAGTTTTGAAAACTGACCCTGCAATAACAGTAGGTATACCTAACTTTGAGTTGCTCGTCCTGCAGAAGCACGTCATATATTAACATTTCTTTTAACGTTTATATTATATTATATATTATAATATACGATGTCTTAACACGTCGTTTCGTGGGTAATGTGTGTTGTATTTTCTCGATTAATTATTATAATGTGAAACCGCCCGCCGCTACCGCCCCCTCATAAACCCTTTCTTTCACGCTGTACCCTAGGGACCCAAATGCGACGTATATAATATATATACAGTTATTGTTGTTATAACCACGTTTCCCGTGAAATTTCGTATTATTTGAAATCGACTTAAAATATTAATTTACACGCCTATGCGTCAATTTGCATCATATAATATATACTGCAGGTACAGTGTGTATTGTGTGCACATGGATAGACTGCTGCAGCAGATACATACTAACGTATGTATATTATACAATAATATATTATACTTAGGCAGTAATATTAATTATTATATGGTTGTCCGACGAAATTAACTCTTATGGAAACATCGTTATTTAACGCATTGCATCTACATATCCGTTTCAAGGAAGAACAATAATTTGTCCGACGTATCCAGTGTATATAGAAAAACACATTTTATCAAATTATTAAAAATCCCTGTGTGTATATATATATAATATACCTAATTTTTTTAAAAATATTATATGGATACAAGTATTTAAAAGCTTATATCATTTGTGTCAGATCGTCATAAACCACATACCTACTCGTAATACACGGTGCCCCGGAAAGTCTTCTCTAAGTACAATAATGTATACGAGCGTTCGACATACACGTATTGCATTCGAGGATGCGATGTCCTGTTGCAACAACACGACGAGGGGACAAAAGAAGAACAGGAAAAGATATAACGGACGGGAGCGTGAAAAGGAAGAGAAAAAAGTAGCTGACGGCGGTATCCGGACGCGAGAAACAATGGATTTTATATGATACAGACGACACGATGACAAACAAAATTCGCGGCCACGGTCGTAGGAGTAGAAAAAATTTTTTGACGTTTCTGATACGATCCGCGTCAGTCTATTTATATATACATGAGATGTGTATACTTATATATATACAGAGTTTAGCGAGTGAAAAAAAGGAAATGGCGTTCTTGGTCCTGCGGAAAAGATCGGCTGTGATGGTGAGCAGGGGTGGTGTTGGCGATTTACTCACGTCTATCCGCTTCACGGACCGGTGCCGATGATATTTGCATGTGCGTGAACCGCGACCGTCGCACGGCAAAAACGGCTATTATAATATTGTTATTTGTCCGCGATTTATAGCGATTCCGGGGGGAAAAAAATCAAAAATATTGTGTCTGTCGCGTCTCTGCCCGAGGAAACTAACGTATGATCACGGTCGGTCGCGAATTTTCGATCGATAAACGTGCTCGTGATAAATCGGAGACACGTCTCAGCTGGAGTTCGGTAGAAAAAACAAAACAAAACAAAACGGGACAAAATATTGCGCTTATCAATTCGATTGCTCAACACGTATAATACATTACTACATTACTTCCCGTCGTTATTTTGACTATACAATATTATACGTCATATCGTAGGTACCTACCTATATTGTACCCATTAGTCGAAATTAAACATCCCGTGTGCAGTAGGTATATATATATATTATAATATATAATAATATATGCCTATATTATATTACAGCTGTGGTATATTTTGTGTTATTGTTCCTATCGTACATTCAATATAATATTATCGTGTATGCAGTAATATGTATACGTACATGAGTACCCAATTGTACGATTACAAATATTATACATTAAAAATAAAGAATCATAAATACAATATGTGTAATAGGCTGAATTTTATTATCGCGCCCGAGACGACTTTTCTTTCTGGCCAATATAATATTATGATACTGCATTGTTGTCGTCTTGTAAACGTCGAACAATATAATATGCTAATCAGTCGCCATAACGTCGTTGTTTCCAATAAAAATTGATTCTATCACAATTTCACAAACACGCGCGGCTCACAACATTATAATATAATGTATTATACCCCTAGAGTTCTTTTGTAGTGTTCACCACAATCGAAACCGTTCAGAATATCGCCTGTGTACCATACTGGCAATTTCACCACGCGAATCAAATAGGACTCTCTTAGATACAACAAGACTATTATCCGTGATTTTTTTTTCTAATAAATTCAAAGTCCCATGTTCTAAGTACGCGGACACATCAAAGACTTAGGACAAATTAATCCGGACAAAACATCAATTTAAACAATAGTAAAATGAAAATAAAAGAGAATCCATTTACATTATGGCAAACGCCTGCCATACTGTGTTTACAGGCCCTTGAGCCATTAAAATATTAATATTCAATATACCTATATAGAGTTTCCCGCGGATCGACGTGTAAAAATAATAATAAAAATACATTATATTTTTTTATTGCCTATATAATATAAGTATAGTGTGTATCTGCCGTTGGCGTAATTACGGGGGTGCAGGGTGCACGACAATGCACTTACACCCCCCCTCTAATTTTATAGCGGGTGCAAAGATATTTTTTTCCACCTGCACAATGTTAAAATATTATGATATGATCAGGATTCGATTAATTTGCTTGAATCATGAACATTAAAGGATAAATATCGAATAAGGCTGGCCAGATCGAAAAAAATGGTTAAAATTTTGTCACATTTACCAATTGTAGATTATAGTGTTTGTGCCATATTCAATTTTGGACAAAAATCACATCCCATATGTACCTACTATCAAAATAATAATACTATTAATTAGCAGTTATGACTGTAAAGACTATAATAAGAAGACCAAACACGTACGACGGTCCACTTCAAAAGCGTGCCGAAAAGAGTCAGACAATTAAATTATGGGGTGACCATACGTCCCGTTTTTTTTAATTTTGTGGGATTGTCCCGTTTTTGAGTCCCGTTGTACCGAAAAACATTAAATGGACACTTTTTATCCTGCTTTTGGAAGTGGAGTCCTTTTTTTACCGTTATTTGCTAATCTCTTGTTTTTTAAAAAAATTTGGCAGAAAATTAACGATAACTTTTTTTTATTTTGTTTATTTATCATTTTTCAAATCAATTTATGAAAATTTTAATAAAAGTTATTACACTTTTTTTTATTGGTGTCCCTTTTTTAATTTTCAAAATATGGTCACCCTAAATTATATAGCCACAGCTGTCTGCGCTTCGGGCACATCCGTAGCTACGTTAACCTGCGTAGTGTAGAAGTTAATGAAGTTTATTTTATGAAAAAAATAATTAATCTTTTTAATTGTGACTAATTATACATTTTAGTTTATATAATTATGCATCTATATATATGCATATTATATGTACAATGTACACTTTGATAATTATTATGAATTAATTTAATTCTTAAACGTTATTATTATGTAACTAGTATAATATTTTAGATTCTGAGTAGATCAAGGAAGTTAATCCTTGTACAATGATGTTTATTATTTTTTCTGTAAGCAACTTTTCGATCAGAAAACTTTTTGATAACCAACTTAATTACTGAATAATATATTATGAATTAATTCTTTGACATAATGTACATTTAAATTCCAAAATATTGATTAATAACTTTTTTTAAATTATTTTATTCTGTGAATTATCACTCTTATATTAATGGTGTTTTAAAGTGTACGCTACGTAGGCAAAAACCTATGGCGGCATTAACGTACCTTTTTTTTCCTCATATGATATTTTTTTTTGGGGAGGATGGGGGCAATTTTATGTTGCCTATGTGAAAAAAGTTGGTAGCGCCGGCCCTGCTGATGATATTTTGGACCCGCCAATGAATTACCTACTACATATATTATATAGTTGTCATATCTAATATAGTAATTGTACAGTATATACCTATTTAAATATTATACCGTTTGATAAACAAAAATTATAATTCTTATTATTATTGAATAATGTAAAATAGACGGTGTATTCGCGCGGCGAGGAAAGAAATTAAAAATAATCATTTCGGCGACGGGATTATAATATGCGCGCAAAAGTTAGTGGACAAAAAAAAAAAAAAAAGTTTTTTTTTCTTTAATGACTTCCGGTATTATTGTTTTTATCCTCGTGCACATTACCATTTTTGATGGGAGAGGTGAAACGAAAAGTTTAACGTAAAGACTACGGTGCAGTTGCCGGGGACGACGGGGAGTATACAGAGTGGCGCGCAGACGACTCGGGAAAACTGTTTAAATCGTGAGCGTATCCGCGTAGGTACCTATATTAGTATGCACAAACGGTAAAACGCGTGCGACATTTTCCTCCTTTATCAACTATATAGATGTGCATACCTATATATATATATATATATTATATAAAAGCTTAAAGCTCGAACCCTATTCTTTTATATGCGTATATATATATATATATATATATACATAAACGTCGGCAGCCTTAGAGCAGATAAAGCACGTGCTTTATCCATTGAAATTGATTCGGCGGTAGAATGAATATTATATAACACGCGCGAAGAAAATACAAATTTCGTATATATTATATATTAAAATACACGACGGTTTCGTAGAAATCCCTAGTAGCTTTCACGTCACACGAACGACTGTAATATATAATAACGATATACCTAACGTCCCTTTCTTATAGTGTCGACGACGGGCCCGCGACGATATTGTACCACACACGGAGCACGCATTTTCGCAACCTATATATTATACGCGTAATATAATGATATACAGTGCGCTGAATAATATGCGCTATAATAATAATGCGCTCGGTGTAGGTACCTATATAATATAATGTATTTACTCGTCGAATGTTTTGTTGTGTGCGACAACGTGTATGATGTGCACAATAAGGGTAGTGTGGCGAAAAAAAAAACAATCTCGATGTTACCTATACATACGTATCATGTACACGATATACATATTGTATAATACCCGAGTATATAGAAAACCAGATCGTCGCGGTTTTCCGTTTTTCCCCTCTTATTCTCTCTCCCGGTATATATATATATATTATATAATACAAAAATAATAACAATGCCAATGAAAACATACAGGACGATAATAAAAGGATCATCGACTGTGGCATTATTCGGAAGCGACAGCCCGCGAGAACGTCGGGCGTTTGTATATACACACAAAACTGCAGACGGACGGACAGAAAAGGCACCACATAAACACGCGGTTCGTACACACTATCGTATCATCATATATGTATCGTCCTTGCGGTTCGCGATACGCACTTCGGGGGCAGATGCAACCGATAGCCCTCTTTAAAAAAACATCCAAAGAGCTTATAATATACGTACAATAAATCGCGTCGGGTCGTGAATGAGGGCATACGCGCATGTATAGGTAAGTACCCCGAAATACTGCACGCGGTATTGGCCGACTCGCGGTGGATCTCGTCGTGGATAAACGGTCTTGTCAACGGTCTACATTATATTTTATAAACGCGTATAACGACAATAATAATTATTATGCGTACACCAAACTTGTGGTTATAGGAATACGAAGGTATATCGTATTTCAACACGGCTGTTATATAGTATATCCTCGCTGGCACCAGGGTAAAAATAACGTAATCATTTAACATAATACATATATTACAGTGTCTTCGACATAATATTTGTGCCGAAAGGCGATGAGATTAAAATTACTTTTTGGGGAACTGACAATACCGTAAAAATTAATAAATGCATACGCATTGTGTATGCGTACAATCAAATCAAATTGTGTGTTAAACACTCCGCGAAAACATTTGACGATGACATTTGAGTTGTTGTAGCCAAAAGTATTTGTCCTGCATAGTTCTAAAAAAATACAACAGTATAATATATTACTGCAATTTGCCAATAACGACGGAAACATGGAAAAGTGAGAGCCTCTTAGATCTGATCATCGATGTTTGACGGAAAACGTTTAATTGATTTTAAGCTAATAATGTAAATCACTAAGCTTTTTATGTCATTAATAGATAAATACATTACAACTATTAGGTGTGTGCAAAATGTCTGTATACGAAATTGGTTTCTAATAGTCTCAGTGAATGTCTACAGAAAAAAATCAAAAGGCTGTATGTGTGATACAATTTTTTTTAAACATGTCATAAAATATGACGAAACATAGGTTCGTTAATTTGTATAAAAAAATTTAATTTACCTAAACTCTAGATAATTCTATAAGACTTAAGATATATGGGTTTCCATTTTTTTTAAAACACATATTTGAATTTTTCATCATGTCTTCTAGGTTTCCTATAGGTTTTAACTTATCCCTAAGAGATTTTCAATACTCAAATAATTAAATACATAATTAACTATATAACGCATAATAAATTAACTAGGTATACCTATTACAGAATATATTTATTGATATTAACTATAATATCAAATATCAAAAATCGCTTTATGTAAATACATGACGACTTATTAAAATTTGTTTTCTAAATGAAAATACATCAAACCAAAATTTCACGATTTTATCTCCAGCATTTTATTGTTCCGTGAGTACCTACCTATACCTAGCTACAACCAAATTTTCTTCGACGGTGTATATGTATATAATATATTCAAGCATTTTTAATGGAACTATCTCTGGAAGAAGATAATCTTGATTTATATTAATTTATAGTACTTATATAGTTACTGTAATATATATTATTTTTTGTAGATCAAGCCTAATTTTTTAGACAAATTTCGTGACCGATGTACCCACGGTATATTGTTTATATTCATTGAAAGCTTTTTATATATATATATATATATTTATATATTGGTATGATATATAAGCATTTGTTTATTTATTTTCTAACCTATATAATATGTATTTTCGTGCCCATTGACTTTTTTTAAATACAATAGTATCACTCCGTACGAACTGCATAAATGTTGAGGAAAAGCGTTTATATATACGTGATATTGTGATTGTTTTTATTGAGCTCGTTTTTACACATATATGTATACTCACACGAATATTTCCCCTTTTATATTTTCCGTCAAATATACGTGTATAGAGAAAAACCAAACGTAATAAAAACCGAAGGCGTAGGGTTTTTATGGTTGCGGATCACGGATTCACGACGACGACGCCACCGAAGACGAGAGCGCGGGGAGAAAGAGAAAACGGCCGCGTGCGGCTCGGATAATGCTGCCTTATGCTGCCGGGCGCCATTTTGTCCCGAGCCGCTCGTCGGGGGCCACCGTCGAATTGATTGCGCGCACGTTTCTATATACGCTCGCTCCTCGTTTATAATATAATATAATATAGATATTGTATTATAATGTTATTTTACATTTTATTCTACGTACCTACTCGTGTATTTGTATAACAAAAATTGCAATACATGCACGGAAATCCCGAAAATATTTATATATCCCAGGCCCCTGTATATATAGTGACATAAAACATAGGGTAAAAGTGTTGTTCCAGCAATACTTGGATACAATTCAAATTCGGTAGGCATAGGACCAAGGCTCGGCACCAGAATTAATGACCCGAATTCGTAACACACCCGAAAACCCTCGTAATCGGAAGGATTTTTGTCATTTTAAAATAAGTAAGATATTATTCTTTATACGTACTTTTCGCGTTTAACGATATATTCGTATAGGAATTGTATTTACATTTATCATAATATTATGATCCATTGAAATAGGTAACAATATGTAATTGAATTCAGAATATTATACGGAACAAAGCAAAAATTATTATAGTTACTATAGTATTAAATATTTCTTCTGGACTTGTGCTAATTGTCCATTTAATTATATAGGTAGTACGTATATTTATTAAATGCCCAAATAATAATGATTATACGCACCCGAATACCTACTCATTTGTGCAATATAGCGGTGTTAAAACACCCGAACTCTATACATTTGAAACCCGAATAAATCATTCAAATTTCAAGACTTAGTATAGGTATAGTTATGCCAAATAGTTCAAGTATAGCCTGTAAGTACTAAATATTAATATTATTCATTTTAAATACATAATATCTATGTTAAGGGATAGGTTAATAAATGTGACACATATGTTTCTAACACATGCCTGTTCGGGTACATCCTCCACGTATATAGTTCATTAAACTTTGTGCGTTAGGTTACTTCTAGTAACAGCCTCGTACACGCTGGTGTCCCACAGGGATCATACATTCATGCCTGTCGCCATTACTGTACCTAGCATACACCAACAACATCTTTATCTAACCAAAACCTAGTTAGTAGTTGGTAGTTAGTACCGCTCTCTTCGCAGACGACACGATTTTTTTTGCTTCGATCCACGAAGAGATAAATTCCCGCTCCAGCGCCAGACCGACGTAGCCAACCAATGGTTCGTTAAATGGCGTCTGAAAATCAACGCCCTAATATTATTCAATCAATGAATCACGCTCAAAATACCCAAAATTACTATCAACGTCCACAACATCATTTGTTCAAAATCCGTTAAATACCTTGAAGTACATCTCAACTAATCTCTGACTTTCACAAACCACAACAAGAAAATTATAAAGAAGGCGACAGGAGTCAGGAGAATACTGTACCCGTTTTAAACAGACGCAGCCCAATCCCCAACTCTACCAAAATATCCATTTACCTACCTAATGTACGTCAGATCTATCATAACATACGCCGGACCTACATGGGGCACACAAATCTCACATTCAAGGTAGCTGAAATTGGAAGCAGTTCAAAACATTTCCTCCCAAAATCTCAATCCGCACCATACTAGTTACTCCAAACTCCTTCCATCCATCACTTCACATTAAATACAACAAAGAACCTTTTCTACAAGAACTCCTTCTCCAAATACCAACATCTTCGTAAACTAGGACTTACAGATGCAAACACCATCACTTATACCAGACCTCGTCTAATAGAGTGTAGAAGCACAAGCTTAAGACAGAGTACCCCCCCCCCCACAAAGCAAGTCAAGTCAATAGAGTGGACTCGAACAGCTTGATCATCTAAACCAATTACCTACGCTTCAGTCCACTTATCATAGGCTCACCGCCTGAAATATGTTTTATAGGTTCTTTGTCGTCCATTGCAGCAAAGCATAAAGGAAAGCGTTTTTCGCAACATCACTTTAATCGGTATTTGACCGTTTTATAATATACCTATATATCGACATATAGACATATTAACTAAATGGACCATGCTGTCCTCATCGTCTGCAATGGAAACAACCATTTTCAATTGTTCAAACATCAGTGATAAGAAAAAAGGAATACGGACAGTAAAAATATTTGCTGATGAGATTTTGTCTGAGAATTTATGATTCGAAGCGTGCAGTTCATATTTATAGTTTATTAGCCCATTTATAATAGATCTAATGATTTTATAGGTATATTCTTCCGGGTTACGTAAATCCATATACGGCGTTTTTGTTATGTGTGTAGGTAAATATAATATAAGTATAGGAAGATTTTAGGTAGAATTTTTTTAAAAAAAAAAAAAAGAATGAAAAAGAACCCAGCGTTATTATATTATAAAACAGTATAAGTGAGGGTTTTTTAGGCATTTATTGGCCGCGTACCAATAATATACTTGTATATACGTTCCGATATAATGCTACAATTTTTGGCACGTGCACGATCCGCACATATTATATACCTGTCTATATACATGGCGGGCGTATATTTGATTTCCAATATTTTATGATGTATTTATATAATGTCTGCCTACAAACTTCCCCCAAAGTCAATGTAAACACAGTGTCGGAGTACTACCTATAGGTGTTTATATCAATATAAGTCGTAGGCGTACTTATCGTTTATAAACATTATACATGTTACATATTATAATAAAGGAATACAAAACGAATATGAAAAACGTTGTTAAAACCATAAAACCTATAACCTATATATCCATTTCAATAAAACTACGTTGTATATATATTATACAACCACATAATATATTATATACAAGTATACAATGATGGTGTAAACCAGTTTGCAGGGGGAACAAATCACTATCAATAATACCCACGTTGTATTTATATATATCAATGTGTGTGTGTGTGTGTGTGTGTACATAACATCGCCATATATAGGCAGACATTTTTGTAATTTTTAGAACGTTAAAAAATGTCTGGAAGGGAAAAACACTGCTACTTTTCCCTTGAAGGATTATTATCATCTATTCGTATATTTTATAAATTCGGAAAAATTGTCTTACCTGTAAAAGTCGGGTTTACATAGTATTTTTCCGTCCCTGCTGTAGCATTTATCGGACAGAGTGCCGTGACAGTCGACGCACTTCACGCATTCCGCGTGCCACGCCCTGTCCAGCACATTCAAAAGGAACTTATCCATAATTGGTTTGTCACAACCCGCGCAACTCATCATCAGACTACTACACCGGCCACCGCCTCTGCCTGAAAAAAAAAGGTGTTAAAAACGTGTTAAATGAGTGTATAAAGATTAAAGATTGAAAACACTATACGTATACAATATAAACGTTATAATTTACAATACGTTTTGAAAAAAAAAAAAAAAACACGTTTATAATCATGTACAAATCGAATTCACGGAGATATGTGTGTTTATTTCGATAAATATTGTTTAAAAAAAAAAAAACAACCAAATCCTGCAGTTTTCTGTCACATGTGTACGTGTCGAGACACGTTCGTCATGCTCTAATTTTTACTTCAATGTTATATTTCTGAGAAATCGTTTATATAATATAATATGTGTGTGAATATAATAAATATGTACTACACTGTTTTGTCTAAACAATTAAATTAGCTAAGTCAAGGACGTCGTCAAATAAGAATTTCGGGAAAAAAAACAATAAAACAAACATTTCTGCACATATCACACACGTTACATGATTCACTATAAGACGAGAAGGAATACAGTGACTACTTTTGTCGTAGTATTTTAAAATTTTCCAGGACAACTACGCTTTTAATTTATTCTACAATATTTTAGAACCTTTTCGCTTTTCGTATTTTCTTTGTGAAATCTTGTTTTTACTTAAAATCTAATGTCTTAAAAACGCCGATGATAATGTGCTGCAAAAGTAAATTTTGAAAAAATAGAGCGATGTTTCCGTGTCAAAGGAAATCATCACATACCGTCGATACGTGCGGCATAATATATATAAGCACCGTAATACCTATTTTAATATATCAGAAGCAGTATTTCTCAACTAATATTTTAGAATGGGTAGCTTACAAATTGTATTTAGTATTAAAAGTAATAACTGAGGGTTTAAAGAGAGTGTATATAGCCTATTAATATTAATATTTTCGTACATATTATTGAGCTTTTATTTTTACTTTAGGAATCACCGTAGAAAATTTAAGTAAATTGATTGCATCGCACATATTATAATAATATATGCATAAGGCCATAAGGGTTGAGCACCACTGATATATACGACTCGAGAAGCGATTATAAATGGCAGAAAAACAATGGTTAAACGAAATCGAATAAAACTCGAAGTTTTAACGATTGTGCGACGGTAATAAAACAAAAACGCGCGTAAGAAATATTAATGTCGGTCATTATAATATGTACACACTCTGGCACATACGACACACGTCATAAGCGTGAAAAGTCTATAGTCACCGTAGGCGATAATGTCCTATCCTTCGCACACACGCTATAATGCTATATGTACATGCATGCGTATTATGTATACCGCGTTTTAATAACCACATATAATACGGTATAATGCATAATATATACATACGTATAATAATATTGTTTTAAAATTTCGCGTGCGCGTATTTTTCAATATAAACATTCCGGAAAATATCATATTTAATATAATAATCAACGTTATTGCAGGCGAATATAGTAACTCGCATTGAATAACGCATTTCATCGTCTCACTTTGGTAAGTATACAATATTATTTCAGTATATTAGCTGTTATAACAACTAAAATAATATCAAGTTTTTAAATTTTTGATATTGTAATAGTGTTGTATATGCAGTATGCACAATAAAACGCATTTTGATGATGATAACCTGATATACCAATATAGGTACAGCATTAACCTATATGGTAGGTAGAGTTATCTACCTACTATAAAAGTTTTGTTTCGTCAAATGAAAAAATATACGAATATTTAATCTCATACGCACCTATATGTATATATAATATGGATCCCAGACCAGAAATGTGAAAATTGGTTATCAGTTCAATCTTCGTCAGAAAGGGTAGTTAATTTTTTAGATCACTTAATCAACGGGCTGCAATCAATTAATTTCATCTGCAGATATATTGCAGGAGTTTTGAGGTGGAGGCGTGAAGGGATTTAGAAGTTTAGTGGACGGTTTCTTTTGTAACCATCGGGGAGCCCGGGGCTGGTTGATATGGTGGAAATGTGTAGGAAGGGGGATGAGGTTATGGAATTTAAGTCATAGGCTTGACTTGCTTTGTGGGGGGGGGGTACTCTGTCTCAAGCTTGAGCTTCTTCCAGAGGGTCGGATGTTTTAGGGAGTTGAGACGTGATGAGGGGGCGAATTTATGGTGTTT
>JAIPRL010000368.1:85638-150200 GCA_025469235.1 Pemphigus obesinymphae
ATAGGCTTGACTTGCTTTGTGGGGGGGGGGGGTACTCTGTCTCAAGCTTGAGCTTCTTCCATAGGGTCGGATGTTTTAGGGAGTTGAGACGTGATGAGGGGGCGAATTTATGGTGTTTGAATTTTAGAAATTAAGAGGACAGTTTCTTTTGTGGCCGTTGAGTAGGCCGGGGCGGGTTGAGATTGATTTGATGTGTGGAAAGTGGGACGAAGTGATCGAGAGTTTGAGTTTAGTGGAGGTGACATTTATGAAATCGCGAATGGACGGGATGTTGGTGGAATTTCTGATGGAGTGATTACTAACGAAGAATGGGAGGTCGGTGATCTGGCGGAGAGTTTTATTTTGGACGGGTCATAGTCCTATGTTTTATGATACTTATAGGAAGTTTGCCTAATATAAGTTGTCCGATATGTATTGCAGTGTTCTGCAGGGATTAATTGAACAATTGGAATGGACAGTTGGTAGTGGATTTCTGGATGTGAATATTTTGAAAAATAATGATTTAGAGATATTTTAAATGTACTCGTACCTATACAAGCGCAACTGGTACGTTAATTTTTTTAGGTATAGTTTGTGGGAAATTTTTATTTAAAAAAAAAGGTAATTTTTAGGGCAACTGGTGTACGCCCGTCGCGATAACAGAATACTCATATATTATATATTATTATATGCCGTACAACATGATATATTATAACGTTATCGCGGTATACCGAATATGTACCTAGGTACATTAATAATTTTATGTGCGTGTGTTTGGCAAGTCTTTATACCGTAAGTATTTACTATATATATAGCTAAATGTGGTATATAATATGTAAATTGTCACAAAGTATAGTATATACGTACAATGTATGCCTACTTAAATTATTAGGCACTCGTACCTATAATATCTATAATATACCGCAGAGTGAGCCAAAAAAAAAAAAAAAAAAACACACCCAAAACCGTCGACTGTATACGCGTCGAGTTAAGTCAATCATCCATAACGAAGACGCCACGAGCCGAGGATACGCGTGCGTCGACTATATAATATATAAGGACTTTTTTTCTTATATTATGTATCTTTTTCTCTATAATATTATAAGTATTACGTATATACGACGAGAGAACGAAAAAACAAACTGTCCGTCGCCGCCTCGCGATGATGACCACTTTTTCCACACCACGCGCGGACATATATATAAAAATATAGTTACGCACGAGTTACCCGTCGTTAACCTGCTGCCGTCGCCGCCGTCTCGGCCAGCGACAAAAATCAGAAAAACGCATAAGACGAATATACAAGTATAATAATGTGTATGTGTATAATAAAATGGAAGAAAAAAAAAATCTAGAAAATTACCCGTCGTCATGTTACGGTGTGTGTCTTTTGGAATGCGTCGACGAACTTAACTGCTCTGTGGTTTTTTTTTTTTTTTTTTTTTTTTTTTTTTTTTTTCTTATATTTTAACACACATTTTCGAGATCCGAGTGTTTTTACCACGAAACGGTGAAATGACAAAAACGTATACATTTGTCCGCGATTTTCTTTATACAGAACGTGTTTATCACTCTAACTGATATATTATAATAGGTATTTCTGTATTATTTATTTAACAGTGTATTTGTAATGTTTGAGTAGAAGTAGGTACTTTTTTTTTTTTTTTGTATGACCGAAGATCCGCTTAAATTTATTTTCAAAAATACTGCTAAGATATGAAGATAATGTCAGCGAAATCTCAATAACAATAATTTATAGCGGTACATCGTTCAAAAGATTGCCATTTTATGGACGTAGGGCACTTAATAAAAATTGTATCTTGAAGGGTCACAGAACCCTCAATGTTCCATGGGTATTGAATACTTTTTAAAATACATTTACAAATCGTGTGAATTTAAAGTAGTATAGTAAAAATACTATTTATTAATTACTTGTATACCTATGTAATACTTTTTTAAATATTGGATATAAAGTTTTTGTTTGAAAATCAATTTTTCGATCATGTTTTATTTAACTATGGATGGGAGTCCAAGATATATAATATATGAATTTAGACGATTAAAAAAATTTATTATTTAATATTTATTATATACTCAGAAATCGTGTTAATAATGTAGGTTACCAAATTTTCATGATACGAGTCTTTGAAAATTAAATAAAAAAACATTTAAAGAGTTATTGAGTAGGTACTAAATGAAGTCAATATATACCTATCTCAAACTATAGTATTTAGCAATAGCCCGAAAATGCCGTTATTGAATTAATAGTATGGTAATATAGCCAAAACTGTTATGAATACTATTGATCTTATATTGAAACTTAAGTACCATAAAAAATTATATCCACCAAAAAATGGATATACTGTCGTATGCTATATTTACTAAAGAAATACCAAACTTATTCTATAGTAGATATTGAACTATATTGTGTATATCTGTTGAATTAGAACTGATTAGGAAGATATTAAAATAACAAATATTATCAATAAATTGTATTGAAATAGTTGGCGTACGACATGCGTGTTCTATCTATATATGTGTACTTACCTATATAAAATCTAAAAAATATTGGATTCTACTGATATAATTTATTGTGAATTTAACTTCTGATAATATTATAGATAAAAATATAATGGAATATTATGCTCACTGTAATATATTATGATATATTTAAAGCGAAACAATTCACATAGAAATCTATATATACAATTTATAAGTGCAAAATTTAAATTTAAATGCCACTATTTATCATACTGATTAATGTAATGTTGTTTCAGTGGATGAAAATGGAACAATAAACTATGTAACCATTGCTGGTGATCCGAACACCGAGTTCACATAAAGATAAGAATAAAGATTTTTGATTTCTCGCCATAAGGTAGGTACTAAAAAAATATGTTAATTATAAATAAATGTTTATTAATAAATAACATTAAGATATAAATGGTGGGTTTCGTATTAGAATGTGTGGATGGTCTTTTAGCCTATTTTCTATTCCAAAGCTTCTATTTTTCTAGCGCCTTTACTAGAGTTGTAAATTTAAATTTCTGATTTAAATTTAATTTATTGTTGGGCTGAAAAGACTAATTTCGATTATCGTTTCCAATATTATATCCATATTTCTATATACTGCACTATTTTCAATTTTGTTTATAATAGTTTACAATAATAATTTAATAAAATATGAGAAATGTATTTGAAATATTGAAATTTGAACCAAAGGTCATGCAAATTTTTTTAACCATTTGTAATATCGTTATTTTTATATTTTATTTCTGTAAATGCACAAAAAAATAGTTTATACCTCGTTAAAGAATATCTTATCGAAAAAAAAATTCTTTTGTTTACATAATTAATCTTGTTATATCACCCAACAGGTCAATTACCGCAGTTTAGAAATATGTAGGTAAAATACTCAATTTAAAAAAAAATAATTTTTGACATTTAAAACTAAAAGAAATCTCGAAGCCTACTCTTGGTTTTATTTTTGACTTCTAGAGAAGTCTGAATATTTTAAGATTTGTATACATAATTTAATGATAATCTATAAAATATATTATACTTATTCGTATTCACATCTCCATATTATTATGTGCAGAAATTAAAACAAAAATTCATTTTCAATTATACAGGTAAGTTTAAAAAAAAAGTATATTTCAACTTAATTATTATTTGAAAATATATTTGAGGAGTATCTTCGTAAAGTACGGTTAAAAATCTCTATATTAGTTAGTTTCAGAAAAAAAATATTATTTTAAATCTCCTATATTATCATATATTACTATAATATAATAGTTATTTTTACCTACCTGTTATTTTAAATAGGTAATTTTATATTTTATATTATTTAATTAATTTTGTAGTAGATACCTACGTAATATATACTATATACAATATATTATAATAAATATGTTGTTATCATTGTCTACTACGTAGAACATTGACAGAAATCGGGGGAACTTGAGGGGGCTTAGCACCCCTAAAATTTTGGCAAGCCATCTCAAAAATGGATTGAAAAATTATTATATTTAAATGTAATTTTTATGGATACTTTTGCTAAGAAACATATAAACATTTCGTTTAGTAAAAAAAATGTCTGGTTTTCACAAACCCACACCTATTTTTTTTATTTGTCGATTAAACATGGAAATGTTAATAAATCTGTTTATGTAAAAAAACACACAGGTTTTAAATCTGCAAATAATTCTGTATCTATTATCGTTGTGACAAACAACACTGATTTAGCAGTTCTAAATTTAGGATATACCCAGTCTGTATTAAAGATAGACGGTAACTATAATAAAAATAAATATAAGTATAAGTATGACTAAATGACTTATCAATAAAACTGTATTTTCTATGTTATATGGGAAAATAAAATAAAATGTCTCCCTAGGTATTTAAAACTTTATGTATGGAGTAAAAAATCTAATGAAAAATAAACAGATAGCTGAAATATATATATTATATAAGTACTTAATAAAAAGCATAGTGTTATTTTACTTTTTAGATTTTGATAAGTTTAAAGTAGTAAATTTTTTTTTCTAATCCATAATCTATAATTTATTTATTTTTCATGGTAATATGTTATGATTTTATTTATTAATTATTTTCATTATAAGTTGGTCATTGGTGGTGATGTTTGGTATGTAATTTTAAATTATATATATATATATATTACACATCAATATTGATGTCGGAAAACGTTAATATTGAACGCAATGATAAAAAAAAAAATTAATTGGTAATTATGTATATAGTCTTAGCCCTCCAATAATTTAACATGAATTCCGTCAATGTTATATAGAGAAATAAATATCATTAGCTAAATCCTATATATTGATATATTTTATATGGTTTTGTTATTAATAATTACAGTTCAAATTTTCCAGCATAAAGAAGGACTTTTTTGTGATTCATTTGCAAGTTCAGTATGTAGGGTCGGTTCCTTCACATATTTTTCGTCGATCAAATTATGCATATCTATTCCTGCCATGATAAACGCATGTGTATCCTATTTTTACAAATTAAATTTACTAATAAGATATAGGCTTCATTTTATGCTATACCTAATATAGTATATATATACATATATACAAGAGTATTGAAAATCCTATTATAATGGTAAGTATATATATTATAGGATAGTATAGTAAATTCCAGAAGTATAGTTGAAAATTGGCAATTAAATAATTTATAATCATGTAACTAATATCTACATTATTTATTTCTATAGTAGTAATAGATATATATGATATACTATTAATATTAGATTATAACTGCTGTTTATTACTACTATATTAGTAAAAACAGTAAAACTAACTGCGAAACATAAAAAAATGATATTTTGGTACAAAGTTGTTAATAATTAGAACATTTTATTATAATGAGGTTATTTGCAGAAAAATACATTATTGTGCCTTAAAATTAAATTTTAAAATGTAACTATATGTGTAAAACTATGACTTCTTCATAGGAGAAACATAAGTAGATAATATGTTCTGGAGTTAAATGCAACGTCTACGCAATAGTTAATATGAATTGTGTGTATATTGTTCTGAAAATATTAAATATCTACCTAGTTAACTACTTAAAACAAAATAACAGAAATAAAGATTACTGCATTTTGCTAATGATTTGACTTTTGTATTTACTAATTTGATAATTATATTAACAAGATCTATAGATTTTTGGTTTATCTTATCTGATAAAATCCAGAAAATATTGATTAATCAAAAAGTTGAGAATACTATTGTAAACTCCACCATGAGTACCTATTTTTAGTGTAAAATTTTCCAAAAAAAAGCCGGAAAATTTGAATCGACAATATAATTGGTAATAATAATTAATATTTCTATTGACTTATAATGTGTTTTTTTATACTTCAAATTAAAATTGTGTGTAACGATTTTAAAAATATCCTGAGTCTTATATACGTATTATTCATTATTGCACAGCCGTTATCTAATCTCTACCACTCCTTTTTTTATTCTGAATTTCTGAATTAATTTTGTTCAGATTTACTATTTACTATTTATTGTATTACCCACTTATATAAATTTGAATAAGAAATCCAGTAAGATTTTAGTAAGAACGAAGTATATACGAATAATATGTGAAATTTACATTAGGCCTATCTATTTACTATAATACCTTTTTTTTTCTACCTGTTATTTTGACTTTGTTCACATGCGTGTATTGATGTAGTGCAGGTGATTTAGGATTTTCGCGATCAAAGTTAATATAATAAGTAGGTATACTTTATTCAATTGAAATATTCTTTCTATGTGTATTTGATAAGAAAAAAACAATTAAGTATAGGAATTTTCAAATATTAAAAATTAGCAGAATAAGTTATTTGCCAAGTAACTTCAACTTCGATTGAATGGACATAAGAAAAATCCTTAAAATATAGTCTGTCGTCGTGTATCCAATATATAAGTACACGAAACGCTGCGTTTTCGTGCGCCGTATACGTGCGTGTGTATATTATTATGTACCTATATATTATATTATGCGGTTGCTGTTCGTCGCCGCCGTCGTCTGTCCTTCGACACACGCACAACAAAAACGTACCTAACGTGTTATATTACTATATACAATATATAAATACAAATTATATATATATATATATACACCATACATAGTACCTACCTACGCGTATATATATGTAATATGCTCTATTTTTTATACGCATATATAGTATACATACTATATGTCTAGGTATATATATATGGTCAGAATTGTTGGTATAAACGTCACTTTTTGTTAAGAGATTCTTATTTTGACATGCGTGACTAACTGACAATTCGACGTATCATGCCTACGACGACAACGATGACCGTCGAGGTCTCTCTCGTATATTATATTATTTTATAGATTCGGGTACCTATATAATATTATAGCGAACGATGCGTTATAGAAGGCGACGAAAACGGCAATGGCAACGACTATATTATACCCGGGACGACGTGTCTTTATTTAAAGACGACACCGTGAGATTGAAAATAGTACCTATACGTATATATATAGGAATACTATACGATACTCGGTGCACGACGCGCAAGATCATAGAAAAATTTTCGTTATATATTATATTATTCATTATGAAAAAAACATACCTAAGACCTATTTCGATATCAGCTATTCCTAGAATGAAATTTCGACATTTTGGAGGGAAGACGGATATAATAACATGACGTAAGGGAGATTGGTACTTACTTATGTTGTGGGTCTGCGTGACCGGGAAGGACATGTGAAACGGATGGGCCAAATGATTTTGAGAGTTCAGTGGTGACGTGCTCCGGTTGGCAGACGTCGTGTACATGGGTTGTTGCTGGGCGGACACGGCAGAGTTGCCGGTGGTGTTGGACGACTGGACGGGCAGTCCGGCCACCGGTGGCCGGGCGGCCAGCGGGTCCACGGCTCCTCCGCCACTTCCGCTGCCGCCGGTGGCGGTCGTCTCGTCCGGGTAGAACTGCAGGCCGAAAGTGGTGGCCAGCGACGACGCGGCCATGTGGCCACCGTGGTGCTGGGGACCGCCGACGGCCGTCGTGCGGATCCGGCAACCCCTGGCATAAGGCGGCTGGTGCACCGCCCCGGCGGCGTCCTGACCCACTGGCGTCGTGATGGCTGTGGTCAACCGGTGCCGGGAATGATCAATGCGCGGCCGCGGTCCGCCGATCAGAGCGTGGTGGTCCGGCCGACGATCCTTTGCAGCGGTTATAGTGTGACGACGACGATCCTGTGTGACGTCTCATACGCGGCGCGCACTTACGTATAATATAGTCAATTGACGGGTATATGTTTAATTCGCGAACAACACACTTACAGGATTCGATTTTTTTTTTTTTTTTTTTTATCAATTTTGCGATACGAACGACACCGTTTTATACCGACAACACGACGTAACGTAAATATATAAAAAAAAAAAAAAATAAATAATAGTAATCCCGAACGAATAAATATAACCTCTCCCTCGCGTGTAATGCCGGCTGGAGACGTATGTGTAGTGTGATATTATTTTTTTTTTTTCGCGCGCGCGCCGAACGCAGCACAGCAGTAGCAGCAGCGACAGCAATATGCGACCGATGCGAAAAGCCGGAAACCGAACACTGTCGCGGTGCCGTGCTCGGAGTGGCGGTGTTCGTATGTGCCGCCGCCGCCGCCCGTGTTCGGCGTCCCGAGGTGGTGGCTGGTGCGGTGGTGATGGTGGGACGGATAGTCAGGCGCGGCCGTGCGGTTAGGTAGCGAGACCGTCATTGGATGGCGGTGACGGTACAACGCCTCCCGTTCGGCACCGCCCCCTCACGCAACAGAGGACCCCGCGGGAAACGGTATACCGCCGCCGCCGCCCTGTCCGTCCGTCCGTCCGCCGTCGCGCAGTATACGCGGCGGTCGTCACGGCGACGGCGACGGCCGGTGACGAGGAGCCCATCGCCACCGTCGTTTTTTTTTCCACCTTCTACTCTTCACCCGCTCGTATATCGTAGTTTTTTTTTTTTTTTTTTTACACAGTTTCGTTACCGTCTTTTTTCCCCTCCGTCATCCGTTCTTCATTTCGCCACGAGTACAGACAGTGTTCTCCACTTTATGCCGCGACCGCATCGCCGGCGGACACCGATCGTCTTTTTTTCCGAGTGTACGACAACCGTTTTTGTATTATATCGGCGGCAAACCGCGTGTCGTTTTGTACACGATTTTATACATTTTGTCCGTAATTATAGTATTTAATAGACATTATACGTATACGATAATTATTATGTTAAGTATACTGCATTATCCGTTTGAGATTCTGAGCGAATAATTGGTTTCAACGTTTTATATATATATATGTATATCTGTATATACATTTTTTTCCGGTTAAGAGTCACAGGAGTTTTGACATTTTTTTTGATAGCGAATCGGTTCTAGTTGACATTTTAAAGAAATAATTTTTCAATTTTCCCAGTACTTTTCTTGAGCGTAAAGAAATACTATCTTTTATAACGGAATATTTTTTTTTTTTTTTTTTTTTATGTAAATGTAGGGGAAATAATAAAATAACAAATTAAGTTATTATGATTACCTTATTAATATTTTTTTACAATAATATACCGAACTTCGCTCAATATATGATAATTTATATCTGCTTTAAAATTTAAAATAATAATAATAATACACTGTCTTGTCCGAGGACCGAAGAGACAATGGATCAACTTCCACCATCTGTATCAAGACGACTTTTTATTATTATTATTATTATTATCAGTGCCAGATCTAGAGAATTTGTGGCCCGGGGCAAAAAATAATTGTAGCGCCCCTTTTTAAATTTTAATAAGCGAAAAAAAAAACAAAAGATCATTCGTCAATTCCTATTAAAAATTAAGTAATCAATTGAATCAAAAATGGGACGAAAAGTTTAAATATTTTTATATTTTGCGTCCCATCATAATGGCGCCCAGGGCAAGTGCCCCGGTTCGCCCCCCCTAGATCCGGCACTGATTATTATACTCGTATAGATACCAAACTTTGCTCAGAATCATCTTTTGAAAGTAATGATTTACCTTCGCTTTTAAATTTTAAATAATAATAATACACTATCCTGCCCGAGGACTGAAAGGATGATGGATCAACTTTCACCGTCTGTATCTGGACGCCTTTTATTATCTTACGATTATATTCGCTTTTATCGTTTTATTAAATAACATTTTATAAATAAAAACGTATACCTACCTGGTTTTTTTTTTTTTTTATGGTGATTCAAATGTCATTGTACATATACCTAATCCTAATGTATATATAAAATATAAATTAATGGTGCCTATATACATTTAGATATAGGCAGTGCTCGAATGGGAGGAAGATGGTGCGCATGGTGACGAAGCTTATTTACTATTTTACAATATTTTGAGAGCACCCTTACTAATTATTGTTTACACTATACGACTTACATAGCTTTTTTTTTTTTTGCTCTGCTTTGTTAGAGGGGCATGAACTACGTTAGAATAGAAAATAGAATGATGTAAAATAGGTCGGAGATGTTGTATATTTCTTTGGAAAATTCGTCGAGTGAGAGTATTATATGGCATATCGGTAGGGGTTTATCGGCTGGTCCGAAACGTTTGACTAATTGGACCTCGGAGTGCCTATATGTTCGAGTTCGGATGTTATTTCTTCTGTCGTAATATTCGTGGGACTCCCTTAAGAACTACCTTTAGGGTTATTTCTTCCGGGAGCATCCAATTGTAGAAGTCGATTTTCTGGGTAAGTAGAAAGCTTTGAATATTCCTGAAGTGAGTCACGTCGGTGGTCCGGACTTGAATTTTGCCATCTGATGAAGTAGTGGCTTAGACGATGCATTTTGGGGTAAAAACAGAATTTGAGTAAATTGAGAGGGGTTGTTTTACTTAACCGACACATTTATAGGCTGAGTTCGTACTTTGAAGGTACTTGAAGGAGTGTTTGGTGAAGCCGAGGAAGACGAAAAAGCCATAGAATATCTACGAAAAAGTGGAATTACGAATAGTCTGCCCGTAGTGGGTCGTTATACTCACGGAGACCTGCAGACGGGAGCTGAGTCCCAAACGACGGAAGCACGTTCCGGTGTCTCGGCTGCGCTGAACAGAATCACATAGTTACAACGAGTTACATAGTTTGAAGGAACGCTCATTTATTGAAAGCCCGATATTACTCCGTCTATTTTTCCAATTCGAGTACTGGATATTGAATAGATACCAGTGACGTTCCAAACAATGCACAGAATGCACAGAATTCAACGGGAAAATAAGTTTTCTATATTTTGATTTTTGGATATATTGGAAAAGCATCAAAATGAGGAGAAAAAATAGCCATGATTAAAAAATTTCAGAATCGATAATTTATAGTGGTGACACAGAATTCCCTACGGCCGTTTATTTTGGCGTTTATTGGTTTATATGATCGTACGATTGCGCATGATATTACTAAAAGACCATTAAAATACGGAAATAAGCAAGAAAACGAGTGCTACGTTATTAACTGACAAAGTATACAGCTAGGGATATGATATGTATTTTTTTTTTACACCGTAACTCCACGCTAATTTTCGTGTAAATTTTTGTGAATATTAATTATAAGTTATTTACATATGTGCCAAAAAAGGTACCTTTTAACTTTATTTAATTTAACCAGTTACTTAGGTATGTAATATTGTATAAAATCGAGGAATATTTTCAAATTAAACTGTCGAAGCATGGGAGTGAATCGTCCTGGTTTATGGGTACATTGGAAAAAATTTTCATGTAAATTTTCATCATTTTCAGGTGTGAAATTAATTTACCTTTTACATTATAGCTAGATACTTATAGTAAAGCAAATACTTGTGTTTCGTAGAGAATATTATATACATTTATGGAAATAAAACCTAAAAAAATCCTAATTCTCAAATGGAATCCACTACATCAAAGTTTTTTAACATTGAGTTCATTAAAAAATATGTTGTGCTATACGCCCGTTATATAATTGAAAGTTCAAAGTGAACAGTATGTTTTTTGAAGTTATATTTTCCAATTAAATTAAATTTCAGGGATCACACTAATTCACTTATAAATCTATTAAATTATATTCGACCACATATAGTTTATTTATAAGTACTTACATGTCAATTATTATATCATACAACGAATGAACTAATTCAAGATAACCTTTTTTAAATATATTTTAATCATATTTTTTTTAAAAGTAGAAATGAATATTTGTATATTAATTTTGCTAAATTGTGAAATGTAAAAAATCGTATTTATAGATTATTCGGTATTTTTCATTTAATACAACTTTGTCATTAATCTTTGGCTGATTACAGAATAACATAAATATAATTATAATACATTACTTACAACACATGTTTCTGCGTAGGTACAAGTATATCTTGGTGACTGCACAGCAGACGACTGACGTATCCGTTTACGATTAATTTTAGTTACACACTTACACATAATATTATTACGTACAACTAAAGGTTAAAATGAAGTATTTTTAATTAGTTTTTAACTGTAAGCTTGTACTGTCTTTAAAGCAGGTTTTTAGGTTTCTATATATAAGTATTAATAGGTATTAAGATTCGATATCATAGTTACGAGGGCCCCTGTTGGTTTGACAATCGCCTGTCCTTACAATTTGTTAGTCATATAGTTACTAGGGAGATAGAAACCGGAAAATCTAATACGCTCGAAGAATGTGTTTCAACCTAACATCCATTTGTCTGTCCTTAATAATTCATTGCCATAGTTTCAGTATCAATATTGACAATATTTATAAATACGGCATATCTAATACATTTTAATATAATATGATTTTAATATTTGTAGAAAGTTATAAGTCAAAATAATTATTTCAAGAATGTTATGGATTTAATTTATTGTTTTTATGTAACAAAGTAACTAAAAAATACAAACCTATAGAAACCAGGATTCTAGCACGCTTGAAAAGTGGTCTTTCTTAACATGTTTATTAACTAAAACCTATATTATATTCTTTATGATTCAATCATATGATTACTTTGTATTGTTATATTTCTATATTTGCATAAAAAAAATAAATAAAATAATGTTTATAGTATGCATACAAATATCGTATGGATTGTTAATATTTATGAGCAAATATCATTTCAATACGAATTATTATTAATTATCATAGGAGAAATTCTGTTATAGTATTACTTTTCAGATTAAGAGCATATTTTTACTTTAAACGATTTATTAACTTATAAATAATATTATTTTAATTACACTGTTTTGAAGTAAAAAAAAGTACACAATATTATAAAAGTAATTATTGATTTTGTAATTTTTTTTTAATAGTTTTAGATAATTTAATTTTCTTTATTATAAATATGTAATATATAATATACATATATTATGTATTGTAATCTATAGTATATTTTTCGACATGCTATGAATAACAACATTATAGATAGATAATACGTATACCGTAATATACGAGTATAAACTTTAAAGTTTAAATTATAATATATATATTTTTTTTAAAAAATTTTAGCATATTCTGAGGAATATATTTTAAAAACTTTTACTCTTCGTTACTTTTCGATCTAAAATGAAATATAAACTATATACTATACACGTATAATTGCGCGTATGAAATGGAGTTTATATTTATTATTACTGTACAATATATATATATATGTAAATTTCGCCTCCATGTGTATAAAGGGTTATGTATAGGTACCTGTAAACGTTTTATATTATATGTATAAGCTTCTAATATATACTAAATATAGGGTGATAATAAATGTATTCTGGGAGTTTATCAATCATCAAAAAAAAAAATCTCAATTATCTTCAAAGGTCTACTGCATCAAATTCGCCCGAAGTTATACCCAAAGGGTTGCCGGTTACTCCGCGATGCAGTTCATATAATATATTATATGCGTAATATATAATATAATAATTATTACAAGTAATCGAAATTAAATGTAAATTAGAAATTTTGCGGTATAATAAATATTAGGTTATATTATATGGTATATAGATTATAGGTAATAGGTACATACAATATTATATGTACCATAATGTACCTATAATACTCTAACTACTGCAGACCTGCACTATATGTAGGTACCTATTTATTTAAATGTGTTTAAACATGTTATTGCTTATATTATACAATATGAATAATCCTATGTTATTTATTAATTTTCAATACGATCAAGTCTATATAATATATACCTACTATATATTTACGGATATTCAATAAATTAATAAAAATAATAATCCCATTATAACACAGATATCACCTATAAAACAATCGTATATAAATACCTATATCTACTAATCTAAATACCCATCATATAATCGCAATTTGATGTCAATATATTATACATAATGCATTGGTATTATCAATTATGGAATGAATTACATTTTCAGTAAAATAATTTATATATTTTGTGTCACAGATCA
The DNA here is from genome assembly GCA_025469235.1 of Pemphigus obesinymphae. Classification (NCBI taxonomy): domain Eukaryota; kingdom Metazoa; phylum Arthropoda; class Insecta; order Hemiptera; family Aphididae; genus Pemphigus; species Pemphigus obesinymphae. The sequence goes on from JAIPRL010000368.1 coordinate 99,552, forward strand.
AAACATTCGAAACGGACATATAGCTGGTTTCTGTATATACAATACAGTATACCACACTCCCAAATACGTATATAGCACGTGCGTTGATTTATAGAAATTAAACGAGTTGTAAAACAAATATTTCATCGTCGAATACGAAATAAGCCCCCTGTCGATCCATCTAAATCTTTATAGTTTATATTATATATTGGTACACGAAACGTGCACACCTTGAGCCGTCGACGATAACACTATAATAATAATATTATTATATTTGCATATTACATTTTAAAATCGTCGGCAATATTCAAAGATGGGCAAGTTAATGAAAAAAATTAACTTAAAAATAAGTTATATAAAATTGACACAAAATCGTTCAGTTAAAAGTTAATAGCAGTTAACAAAAGATAATTTCATAATTATTAATTATTATATTGGAATTTCGATTAAAAATATGTATAGCGAACACACAAGTCCTCTCTGCATAGTGTTAACTTAGCTGTAAAAGTTCAAGTTATTCCAATGAAAATTTAAACTAGTAAAATTTAAAAGTTTAGAAAAAGAACAACAAATAATTTAATTTCAAAGTCTTGACTTTATATAATAAAGTACAGTCATAAATTTTAAGACTATTTTGAGAATATTATCGAAAAAATAAACATTAATTAATACATAGGTTAAGGCCGTATTATATGATGCTGTCTTATGCATGTCAGTCGTGCTGAAAACGTTATCTAGCCGGTTTAATTGAATGAGGAAATTTTCGGTTGGGTGCATGGATGGGAGTAAATAGGAATAAATGATTAAGTAGAAGTTTGGGAAATATACATTTGAATTATGTTTAATTTTCCATTGTATAAATATGAATAGGTAATATAGTACATTATAGATATTTGCAATATATATTTAGTATACATATTATCTATATTTGTATTAATAAGATATTATACCGATATGGTGTATAAATTTACATAGCTGATATCGGTTTATAATATTATTAATTTTTATTATTATATAATTATTAATTATTAGTGTTTCATTTGTTTTTTAAGTTTAAAAATATTACTAATATGATATTAAAACCATTTTTAATCAACCGAAATCAATAGACAGACATTTGAAAATATTGAGAACGATTTAAGTGAATCGATTTTTCTAATACCGAAAAGAGCAAAAATAAAATATATATATATATATATATATATATATATATAACATTTTAATACGAAGTCCAAATCGAGTAGGTACTATACCAGATATACTATCTATATAATTGATTAATATTTTATCTAAACAATAATTTTAATAGAATTTTATTCGAATAAATTCCAAACATAAAAATAAACATCATTGTAAAATCAATATGCGCTGCGCGCTCTCAGAATCTAAAATATATTCGAATAAATAATATCTAGATAAAAATTCACACAAAACTGATCGGAGTCCACTAATTTAATAGGACTCTCTAAATTCTAAATATATAATATTTGTTTTAATCGTTTATAAATATATATGATTCGGATATTTTTTGAATGGGTTATGGAAAATTAATTTTGTTTACCGGTGATAATCCCCATATTATACAATAATATACTATTGTATAATATATAATTGTAATATATTCGTACTTTTTGTTTGCCTTTTAAATTGTTATTCGTTTAATTTTTTTTTGCTGTTTTTTTTTTTCGTAGATCCGATTTTTCTATCGACGAGTAATGTTCTGCCCAAGCTAGATTAATCTGTCTTGGTTCTCCCTAAAAGTTCTCTTCTAATAAAACATAATATTTTGTGCACATCGCCTATAGTTAATTTTCAAATTAGATATCTCCCTCTCATTGATAAAATCGTAAACACGCTACTATTTGTACCAATATATATATATATATAGGTAGGTACGAGTTTTATTTTTTTGTTAACGTAAATAACTAACGACGTATCGAATTATTATGATCACGGCGCGATTATCGATTAGGTATATACCTAATAATTTATATAAATATAGGTAGGAGGTACAAATGTGAATAAGAAAATATGCATTTTCGTTCACACGGTCAACAGTTCTAAATCAATTACTCGTTAATAGCTGTATACATACATAGGAATTACGTTTAATTTTTTTTATTTTTTTTTTTATTTTTTTTTTTTTAATGAACATTTTTCGAAAAACATAAATAAAAAATAAAAAAAACACTTTTAAAATCAAGACGTTCGAAAATACTGGAAGAAAAGACTGAATGAGTTCGGCTGTTTAATATACTCGCCATAGCCCCTGGCTTCTTTATAAAAGTTGTTCCCTAATATTTTTTTTCTTTCATTATTATTATTCTTTGTTGTGCTACCCGAGAGCACAGGAAATTATTTTACATCGTTTCGGTAAACGGTAGACCGTCGTATTTTCAATGTCCTCGGCCCGGGGCTCCCTCGTCGACATCAAACGAAAAAAAAACCGATTTGATTATAGATCTTTATCGGAAAAGCGTATAATATATATATAGAAGCATATATGGTTTATTGCTCAATAATTTCATTTGGGGTATATCTCCATCAATGTGCACATATATGATGCGAAAACAATTTGAAGGATGCACCAGATAATAAAAATCCCTTCATAATTTTATGACTCAAAAAAAGGTACGTTTTATCGTTTCTGATATTATATTTGGGTAATGGGTATCTTGTAACACTTTTTCGGTTTTTTCAAAAAAAAAAAAACGACATATATATGAATTACAGTATTTTGACTTCAGTCTACGGTCACTACTGAATATTGGGAAAAATGGTTTGGTAGATGAACATTAAAAATGAATAGAGCCAAACCATTATTATAGCCTAATTTTGTGTTTTCAGACGATATATTATAATCCTCTTATAAGCAATGAAAATATATATATATATATACTTGACAAATATAATCAGTGATGCGATTATACGCGTAGATACCTACAATAGATAGACGGAAATGCCGAAGAAAGTCATTCTCGGAGAAAATGGAGTAGGTACGTGGTCAGTATAAGAAAATATGATACCCAGATATAAAACACATATTATATATATTCTAGTTGTAGGTCAATATAAATTTAAGAAAGTACCACAATTGTTAAAATATTTATAGACACAAATGGATAATGTTCACACAGAAAAATGATATCCAAGACAAAATGTATATAATAGAATACAGATGGTAAAGAGATAGTGTTTTTTTTTTTAGATATATTACTTTACTCTAGTGATAAATGATTAAGTTCAGGAGTTCCTTCAAGAAACAATAAATTCACAAATATAACACTGTACCTATATAGAAATTATACAATGTTAGCCTCTGAGAAAAACTAAATAATGTAGATTAGACATTTTTAAAAGGAAAATCTATAGACCAAGCATAGATCGATAAATAGAAAAGTGGAGGAAAAGACAACCCGAAATTAGAGAAACTTTTAATTAAAATAAAATGTGTAATCCATAAAACTGTAAAAAAAAAGTTTGAGTGAATATAAAGATACTAACTTCTAACCTGTATGTTAAAAGTTCTTAATCAGGATCCACGAGCAGAAGAAAATATTTTACTATTTCAAAACTATATTTAACAAAATAAATAAAAATTTGATAGAAAAATGTTTTATTTCATTTTATATAAAAAAAAGAAACAAATTGTTTACAATTATTCACTAAATTATCTGAATTTTCAAATTACACGGGTATTGATACCTATAGGTTTATCTTAAAATCGAAACTATTAAAATCAATAGTGATCCAATGTCCAAGTAGATTATATTTTATATGCAATATATCGTTTTGAATTTTTATGGATTTTATTAATATACAACGAAACGTCATAAACTGTTTGCTATAATACATGTCTATACAGGTATCTGTTTTGTTAACCCGTAGAGATGGCCGAGTATAAAACGTCATCTGCAAAATATTGAAAACAATCCATATTGAGTTCCTCATCTCGAAATAAAATTGTCTGATACACACTTTAGATAGAAAAAGTGATAGAAAAAAAAAAAGTAGTTTTGCAGGGATAATATTTCATATCATATTTTCATATGTACAATTGCATCCGCACGAGTCAAAAAATCAACCCAAAATTATTATGTTCTGTACAGTTATATAATTTTAAGCATTATATATATATATATATATATATACATTAGAATTTATGGGTAAGCACTTAAGTATAGGTAATTTTCTCGCAATCGGGACCCCGACAAATCGACGCTCGTCAAAATGAAGCTCACGGCGGCGTCTGTATACAATAATTGCAGTTTACAGCTGTAGATAAGTGGTATACTATATATTATATACTACAGTATAAATAATAAACGAATAAACCATTAAATATATTATAAATTGGAAACGTTTAGAAAATTTTTTTTACAAATTATTACCTACATTTGGTTTATATGTATATATATTATTATAAATCAGTATACAATAAAATTGTATCCGCGTATTCTATATACCGTATAGTTTCTAAATATAATAATATAATATAGCTAGTTTATACCGTTGGAATTTTCGATATTAAGTAAATAATAGTAGATACCCGTAATAATGTGTACTCAGTTGTTTACCTAGGTATATGTAAATAGAAAAAAAATACCTTCCATAAAAGAAAATTTTTATAAATGGAAAAATAACAAATTCCTGTAAAAAAGTCGCCCGTATATACTTTTTATACTCCAGTTGTCTGTTAACTTCCATAAATTTTATTGATCGTTTACGACTCACACAAGCACAAAATCGTACAAAAATGAATTTTTGCATTGCTTATGTAAACGACCGTGTGTCTATATATTATACTTGTACATAATATATTAATATCTATATTTTACGACGTTGTTTGTAATTTTTACTAGTATTTTATAATATTTCAAAAGTAAAAATTGTTATTAATCATTATTCTGAAAAATATTGAATATATTTTTGAAAGTAACTTGTATCTATTTTAATATGTATCATTGATATTTGTATCTCGTATCAAGATACATAAAATGAGTGTATCAAGATTCTTTTTTTTTAGTATCTTACCCAATCCTGATCCCTACTATTATTCGGTAAAATATAATAATTAATAAATTATAAGTTCGTAAATAATTGTATGCCCTAGGTAATTGTAGCCCTAGGTAATCTTCTCGAAAATTCCATCAAATTTTTAGTACCCTTAAAAATATTGCTGTGGCCTTGGGGTCAGTGGTGTAGCCAGAATTTGTAAAAGGGGAAGAGCTAGTTATTATTAGGGGCCTTTATTTTATAAGAAAAAAAAAAAGGTCAATCCATTCCCAAATAACAAATCCTGCACTTTTATTTACTACTTCTTTAATGTAAAAGTTTTAAAAAGTTTTGTAAAAGTAGTATTCAAAAAATAATATAAACTATTCTATCGGTCCTTATTATTAGTTTTAATTAGAAAGTATTAAAACGATTCTAAACGAAGTTCAGTATAATATTTTATTCCAATTTATACAATTTTTGTATTATATTTAGCAGTTTTCAACTCCTACCACTTACCAGGAAAAGTGTATACATTTCTGGAAGTAGTCAAAAATTTGAAATTCTTATCATGTTTATGTTATAGCTAATATTTGGTGTTAATAATTATAGCATTTTTTATGTCTTTTCCATACTGTAATATATTAAATGTAATGATACCTACTTATTTCATATAAAATATATAAGACAAAGAACTTGATTATGTACAATACACAAACACGAGTATATCACACTAAGGATACAAGCCAACAACTGTTATTTTGACTTAACACAATTTCGACACCTAAAAAAATTGCCAAGTGTATAATCATATGTTTAATAAAACTACTCTTTTCGATACGTTTTCCTTACAACTAGGTAGGGATAACGAACAAGGTTATATAAGCCTTTGTGACATAAGCTTGGGCCTCTTTTTTCTCCATCAGCTCTTGTGAGTACACTGCTCCGCTTTTTAGCACTCGAGACTGATTGAGGAGAAGATCAATTTCTCCTTTTAGATCAATTTCACGTACGTTTCAAGTTAGCCTTACAGCCTTAATTTTGTCACGTACGTTATATTTATGTATTTACATTGTAGGTATTTGTTTGTATGTTTTTTTTAAATTGTATTTTTAGGATAAATCATTACACACATTTGCACTCAATAAAACGATTATGAGCGGAGCTTCGTTAAAGATTATTAAAAACTTTATAATTAATAACTAGGTTATATTGAAATACCAATATGCCGAAGCCTTGTAAAAAAAAAAAATAAAAAAAAAAATACAAATACCTACAATGTAAACATTTCATACGACATAGATATATTTCTAATTTAATTTATATATTAGATATCTGAATTCTAAAAATAATACCTAAAACACGTCGTTACAAACTACATAACAAAATCCCATCGAAGTCTCGAGTGAAAATTTTGAGCCTTTAAAAATGCAATTAGCTCTCTCTCTCTCTCTCTTTCTCTCTCTCTATCTCTCTCTCTCTCTCTCTATCTCTCTCTCTATCTCTATCTCTCTATCTATCCATCCATCCATCCATCCATCCATCCATCCATCCATCCATCCATCCAACCATCCATCCATCCATCCATCCATCCATCTATCCATCTATCTATCTATCTATTATTTATTACGTGGCTTATAGAACGTCATCGTTGTGTGGCTATTCCTCGTGAAATTAAAAAAAAAAAAAAAAAAACACTAATAATGTAAAGAAACGGAAAATTATAGAATATTATATTGTTATGTTGCACACGCGGCGCGTATGGCGCTCGGGGACGTTGCAAATATTTTCCGTTCTTACCACACACCTACATTATATTATACACGCGAGCGTATATTGTTGTTATTTCGTTATAGTGTACGTGTATTATATTTTGGCGAAACACACGCATTATTGTCCGCGATCGTCACGCGTATATATTATTTTATACGCGTAATAATATAAAAGGCATATTTAACACGTATCGTACACAATGTCCATATTATACGTGTATATTTTACCGGTGTATTGCTCTTATTATTATAGTAACATATTGTCTAGTGGACCGTATACGCGACGGTGGCGGCCGATTGCGCTATACACCCGACTATTATCATACTTCCTTGGCGCCACATGACGAACCGCGTCCGTAACAGGCGGCCACGGTTTTCCCAGACCGAGTCCGCCGGTGAAACGTATTATAGACGTGCCTACACAATATGGGTTTCCCCGCGAAGGGAAAACCGTGGAAAATCCAGTCTCCGGCGCTGTGAAAACCGGCACGAAAAACCGGCGGTCCAAGACACGACGACGATGATGATAATATTATCATTGCGCACCTAAAAACGCGTACACCGTCCGCATCCCGTTTATGATATACAGTGCGATTCAAACTTGGCGTATTACAAGTAATATTTATATATACTTTTTTTTTTTAATCCTTTTGATTTTTCAACTCAATATTTTGACGCGGAAAATATGAATTATTCTAGAAATTGTGTCGTGTGAATAAACATATATCGAAATAAAATAATAATTATTTAAACATTGAACCAACCACAATTTATTACATACCTAGGTAATTTACTCGCATTTCACATTTAAAGTTTAGACGATGGGAGTATAGTGCGGTCAGCACCTAACCATTTTTTATATTTTTCGCTAGGTATTACATCACCATGGAATTACGGGGGCAATGAGACTACCACGAGGTCAAAGTTGTTTATTTTTGAATATACATATAGGTGTACACGATAAGGGAGGATTCAAGTATTATTTCAACACCTATAACGGAAAGGGGGAGGTGTCTGCTCTATGCTGATATTGATGATGACAAAGGGGATGAAGGGAGATCAACTGCTATGTTATGCTAAGATTAAGGTACTCTGTACCAAGCGATTGCTTTTAGACAGAGGGTCTGATGTGGAAGGATTTATGAAAATTGTTTAGAGATTTTTCCTAGAATTTTAGAGCGGGGTTACGAATTTTTCTGGAGTTTACTGGGCGTTTAGAGATTTTGACGATGTGGTCGTAATGAGAGGAGGATATGGACGGGCTAGGGATAAGGATGAAGATGTCATGAAGTCGGTGAGGGAAGGGATATTTGTTGAATGTCTGATGAAATGGTTGCTAACAAACCATGGGAGGTCGTAGATTTTCCTAAGGGTATTAGATTGAATCGCTTCTATTTTGTGCCTGTTGGAATTTGAGATGTTAGATTCCCATGCTGGGCTGGCGTAGGTGAGTATTGGGCGCATGTAGGTTTTGTAAATGTACAGTTTGGTATTTATAGAAAGGGGACTTTTTGGGTTTAATAGAGGGTATAGAAGGTAACCTACTGCTTTAATTTTATTTATCTGGAGTCTTACGTGTTTTGAGAAGTTTAGGTATTTGGATACCTATTTGGAGATCAACTTGGTTCCTAAACATATTTACATAAATACAAAATTTAACAAATTACAATACATAATTTAATAAGGGAAAACAATTACTCTCTGCTTTTGATATTACTTTTTCTCTGTTTCAATATTACTCTGTAACACACACACACACACACACACACACACACACACACACACACACACACACATATATATATATATTATCTTATGTAATTAAACATTTCTTTTATGTACAATGCCCATAAATTGATAATAATAATTAATAATATAATAATAATATATTGGTGCGTGGTGATACAATTGTTGGTCAAAAAAGTACATACATTACAAATCAATATATTTGATTTTACTTCCTGGTAAATTGTTCGATTCTTAGTTAATATATCTATATAATAAATTGATCAGATAATACCCAAAGCTACAATTGTGTGGCATTCTAATATATCACAGCTATAGCATACAGGCCAGGCCATCCTGGGTATGCGGGGTTTGGGGCAAAGAAAAATTGCAAGGCAATTTAAAATAAAGACTAACTTAAGATTATAGATCAAAGGAGTGCCTAAGAAGAGAAACATTTAGGATGGTTAATCTCCCTCTCACTTTAATAAATTTAAGAAAAATTACATTTTGGAATAATTTTGATATTTTCTAGATTGTAAATTATAATATTGAAATTACAGGAAGAACAACGCACCTAGGTGTCACTGTTCTTCTCTAATATTTATCCTCTTTATTTTTTGTCCAAAACAAAAACATCACATTCTATGTTTACAATCTAAGGTCAGCACCTAACCTACCTTCAAGTGTATAGGTATAAACGATGAACAAATAATGTAATAATAAGTGGATAGTTTTACATATAATCCAAATGCGAAATATTCCAACACTTGTTGGAATATATTTTAAGTCGTAATACGATAGATTATATTGAAATCTATGTATATTGTAAATTTTGAGTACCGCTAAATTTTATCGGGATATACAATTGTACAATAAATTTGACTTTTCACTAAACTTATAGGTATATCGTATATTATTGTTTTTACTACTGTTTTATAATTTTTACAATTTTGTATTTTACATCAGTGACTTGTTGAAATCAATTCAATTAATTTCACCATTTTACATTTTTAAAGTTCTACGGTAATACTTAAGTACATCCGGTATGATGCATATGAATTAGGTAAGCATAGAAAAAAAGTTAAAACACATTAATAAATATAGAACCAATACATTCTTCATTTCGTTCAGAATCTAAATAAAAAACAAATATATTTAAAAATATATTTGCGTATAATTATAATGAATAGCATATACCTAATGTGAACGATAAACATATAATGAAAACATGTAAACGAAAGTTTGTATCTAGGTAATTTATCCAGATAAAAAAAACATGTTCTCATTTAGATGAATCTACTAAGATAAATAGCATATAATAAATAAACATATATGTGAAGGTTAAAAATAATGTTTAAAAAATTTTCCTTGCGTATAATCAACTCTAAAAGTAAACATCGTCTATTATACATCGCAATCATTACTACAATCGGTGGGTGTTTCTAGTCAAAAACATAAATTGCATTTCATTGTATTATATATTGTTTTTTTATTGAACGAATTTCACTGTTCACACAATAACCGGATGTCTAGTGATCCTGCACATTATAGGTGCAGTATATATAGTTGTACCAACATATTTTCCATATATTTACTGTCACTGGGTATTAAAGTAAAAATTGACATTCAGTCATTCTTTTTATTATATTATGTACAAATAAATAAATGCAATGTTTATAATATTATTTTTAAGTTTATGTTAAAATATTACGTATAGAATGCAAAAAGTACTGCAGTATACATAATATAATATTGCGGAATTCTCTCATATACCTAGGTATTATTATTTCAGGTTGAAACCCATGTCCCATATCTGATCCTAGATAATATTTTAACACGGTCAAAATTCAAATTTACCTCCTTTTGATTTGTACCACTCTTCTCTCCTTTTAACATAATGTTTTCTCTAATCATACAAAATATTTTGAAATGTTTAAAAAATCATTTTGGTCAATATTAAATTTAATTATCTAACACTATGCAATTACAAATTTGTTATTTTATATTTGTATCTACATTGGAAATATCAATTAACATTTTTACCATTCCAATTTATTTGAATTTGTTTTGTTATAAATGATCAGTTACCATGTTCCCATTATCCGCGTCCCAATGAACACATATATTAACTAACTATAAAACATAATATGATATAACAGAAATAGGTATCTTAAATATAAATATTAGATATAAAACCTAGTCAATCTATAATTTATTTTGCTTAATTGAAATTAGTTAATTTAAAAAAAAAAAATAATTAATTGCTAAAAAAATTTTAAAACTGTCATGTTAATATGATAAGTACCTACTAAATTGCATATTCAGTTTGAATTTCAAGTTTTCTGACCATCATGAATTATGAGAAAAATTCCATAATATTATAACTAGAGGTCGGATTTGTATTCTCTTAAAATTCTAAAAATATGATGTTTTTATGTCGTTTAAAATAGGCAATATATTCTCTTAATATTCTTTTAAAATACCAGATATATGATGTTTTATATCCTCAAAAGTGCAAAATATTTTTTTAATATTCTCTAAAAAAAATAAACAATAATTCAATTTATATATTTACATTATGAACATATTTTTAACCTTTTCCTTTTTGCTTAAGTACCTTATTTAAACATCGAATAAGTAGTAAATATTGAATTAATATTATAATAATACCTAAATAAGCAATAAAATGTTTATTAGATGTAAATATATTAGAAAACAAAAATTGTTAAATGTAATTTGTTATTAAATGTTTTTCCTACTTATAATTTACTATACATAGGTACCTGATACATATAAATAATTATAAAAGTACCTATTTTCTTCAAAAAAATATTAACAAAAATTTAAATATTGTATTATAATATCAAATAATCTATAACATATTGAATATTCTCTAAGCCCTAAAATATGCTTTTTTATGAAAAATAATTGTTTTTCTTTGAATTGTATGTTTCATGAATCATTAAGATCTTACTCCTATTTAACTGTATAAACTAGAAACAAATATGCAAAATCATAAAAATCCTACCTCTAATTATAACATTATATATATTATTATTATTATTATTATATTATGATAATTCAAATTATGACAAAAATATTTTCTGCTATTTTTCTTCTATTATACTTTTATTTTTTCTTATATTTAAAAATATTTTAGGGAAAATAGAAATGGTCTCTATAATGTACTAAAATTATATCATTTGCCCAAATAGTTACACACAAAACGTATTTGAAGCACTCCTACTAAAAGTTTTGTATGTATACGTAAAAAATAAATATAAAACAAATTTTCAAGGTTTTGGGAGAAGTTTGACGTAATAAATAGTAATTTTTTTTTTTATTAGATGAGGTTAACAATTTTGGATTATTTCCAGTAATTTATTTTTTGAAACACAAAGTACTAGGAAAATCGAAAAATGACACCTTTGATGTATCAACTAGAATGAATATATTAGGAAACTCTCATTACCCGAAATGTATGTACGTACTCCAATGCAATTGTACATAAAAAAAAAACATCATTGTAAAATTTACGCTCAGAACCTAAAATTTAATGTTCAATCTTCCAACAGTTCGATTTTTGAAGTTTTATACAGCTTCGTGCTTCAGTGTGGTGCATAATCTGTAGACAAAGAAGAGAAAAATCGAACCTGCGTACACGTACATAAATAATGCGATACGATTTGTTGTCGCTTGAAAATATTTTCGTTCGTGTCATATCCAGTGAGAAAAAGAGAGAAAATAATGAGAAAGAGCAATGTAATAAACGGCCGGCGGCAGCGGAGGCTGTCACTGCGCGTAAATTGGGGTTGCCCCGTTGATTTATAGCGGCCGGCAAAATACGTATATTTCGACGCGTCTATGTGTATGTTTGTGTGTGTCTGTGTATGTGTATATAATATATATATATATATCTGTGTGTGTCAGTGTGTATATACATATAATATGTCTTTGTATGTGTGTATGTACTCGTATGTGCCTGTGTGTGCTCCTGCCGCCCCCGCTCTGACGGTTTTCATAATTAAAATGTCATTCGAACCGGCGCGGCTCGCAATAGTGTGGCAGCGGAACAAGTGGTTATACGCGCGTAAATAACATTACGACGGCTCGGAGCTTATATTTTGATATAAGCGTCAAGTGTCAACACGTGTATAATATAGTGTTGTAAATTACACAATTATACATGGGTTGTATAGTATAGTATACTATTGTTTACATAATTTAGATTTTTCTGACTTTCTATTATAGCTGGTATTGAAAATCGTGATATAGATATATAAAGATGAGTTACCCCAGCACCGCCAAGTAAGAAATTTCGAATGAAACGTCGACGGTGTATTAATATACACAATGTGTTTTTCTACAACTTTCTACGAAAAAAAATTAATAATTTTTACAACCTCTTATTCTACGATTGAAAATTTTTTTATCATATTTATTTGTGCTTGAGTGCTTTATTGGTTAGTATCGACCGTTAAGTGAAGTGGCCAATTCGTTTAGGGCAGCTGTAATGATTGGGAAATAAATTGTAATATTGTATTATGCGCATTTTTTATTTTCATTTTTAAATACCTATAATTAATTTACACTCATAATGTGTCATGTTTTAAAAGAGAAATATAAAAATGTAAAACATTAATATATTATACTTTGACGTTTTATATTTAATTTATAAAAGAAATATTTTTTATCTTTGTTTTTTCATACAAAATATTTGCACATTCACTTCTGTTGAATATATTATTTAAAGATGGACAGGTATATAGAGGTATTTCAATAAGAACGTAAAGTGGAGAGATCGGTGATACATTAAAGATAATTAGTCCATCCCTTAGATACACGTCTGCTATCCAAATACAACTGGTGGAAGTTATTGTTAGTCATCTCCTCAGTACTCGGACAGAATAGTGTAGTATATTATTATTTCATACAACAAACGATTCTGAAACCTTCGTTCGAAAAATCAAAAACAGCCAAGAAGCCAAATTCCGTTCGTTCTTTGACCTCAAACTCTAACCGTTCAAACACTCTATGCTCTCAGGAAAGTCCGCTAAATCTGCAATCATCTCTCACCTTCTAACAATGTTATTTTACCTAAAATTCCGCCAATATTTGTTCAGTGCTCCACTTGAAAAACTGTAGCGAATAAACTTATGCCCACTTTACTTGAATCTGCACTTAAAGAAAAGTCTCACAGTGGCTCTTCGCTCAAACTCATGTGCGTAAACGTAACCGTCTTCAAGATTATCTACAACGATATCTTACCAAATACAAGACCGACTTTTACACTCTCACTCCCAGAAGAGATTGCTTAAAGTGATTATAAAAAGACTCCCCGACGACTTCTCTGAAAAAAGATATCTCCAATGAATTAATTTCAAGAGGATATGAAGTTAAAACCACACGCCAATTCACACAAAAAATATCCAATCCATCTGTTCACTCTTCAAGTCCGTCCAACAAATTAATATTCAATGAGAATTCCTTATTCATATTTATATCAAAGTCGAGTTGTATAAATCTAATAAACCAGCCCAATGTTTCTTTTGCCAGAGATGCGGTCACTCCAGTCTTCACAGATCCGAAATGTATAAACTGTGATACATTCATACTGCCAACAATACCAAATTCCCTGGTCTCCTAAAGGAAAAATAATGCAGAAGGGCCATCACACTAAATACGACAAACTTCCCCTCTCAACGCATATTTCTCAAACTTTCCACCAACTAGGCTCCTACTCAAAACTTTACTCTGTGCTCTACTTCATCGTTCCTCTCCTACGCGAGTGTAACCTCAAGCCCTTCATCATCAACAAACCCAGACATCTCAACGGTCATCCTTCAGCTCAACGGTAAAGGCAAAGTCAAAGACACACTTATTGCACTACTATCCATTCTCCATTTTCTACTAACGAACCATGTATAACACTAAAATATTATTCTGGATTTGCCAGGGCGTCACTCGGAGACATTCGAAACTTCAAAACTCCGTATAAGAGCACAACGTCAATGCCCTTCTTAATGAAATGCATCTCACCAACTCCCGCTTCTTCAAACTCCTAAATTTCTCTTCATACTACACCAACTCTCCACGTATAGTTAGTTACTCCCCTTCAGCGGGCACAACCGTTCTCATCAATAGACATCACCCTATCAATATCACTACTACATCTTTAACCAACACCGCAGTTCATATTAATTTCGGTAATTTCGGAACTTAGACTAGTTACTGTATATAAAAGCCCAAACACTCACCTCCAGACCTCATACCTAGATGCCCTGCTTAACTTGAACACCAACATAATCATTGCAAGTGATCTAAACTCTAAACATAGCTTATGGAACAGCCAAGTTATCAATTCTTCAAGTCATATATTAGTCAACTACCTCCACGAAAGACTTGGTACTATTGTAGCCTCTCCCTCATCCCCTACTCATTATCCTAACAATCCAAATTATGGCGCAGATGTTTTGGACATAGCCCTGATAAAAATAGGACATTTCCGCTTGGAAAATTTCTCTGGTGCAATCTCATCGGATCACTCACCTATCATTCTCAACTTTCGACATCATGCATTTCAATTATCTCCTCCTAAACCTTTTTACATCACCGACTGGAAAAAGTTTGAAGAACTTTTCAATGCCAATACTTTTCCACCTCCAAACACTTCCACACCTTAAGAATTAGAACGCACAATCAACTATTTCACAGAAAAAATCTCTCTCAACGTGCAAATCTCTATCTAATCCAGATAATTTTAAACAAAATCTTCCAGCCAACATTCTCCGTGAAATATTTTTGAAAAGGTGGGTCAGATATAATTGGTAAAGATCCAAGAGATCCCGCCATCAAACCCAATTTAATGACCAAACCTCCCGAGTTCGTAACATGCTGCAATCGCATCGTGAGAACGACTGGTTTAACCTTCTTAGGTCAATTGAAAATAGATCCCAAGATCAACATTCTTCAATATCAATAAACGTTTTCTTCAAAAACCCCTTCCTCTCACCACTTAAAAGTTGACGATGGTACCCTTTACTCGACCCCACAAGGAAATCTGAAATTTTCGCCTCTTCCATGAAAAATTAATTTAAAACACCTGACCACTACCATCCTTCCGATAATTTCATCCACGAAACACTATTTAATCACAATAGCTGCACCTATCATCAGAAAACTATTTTCTTCTCTCCTAATGAAATCCGTAACACCATCCACCATCCATACTTCCAGAAGCGGTCTGGATCCGAACCATATCTCCAACTCAGCTCTTAAACATTGCAACAAGAAAGCCATCCCCCACATCTACCGTACCTTCAATAATTTTGCCAGACTGGAATATTTTTCCGTATACTGGAAGAAAGCTGCTGTGGTAATGATTTCAAAATCCGGAAAAAACCCTCTATCCCCAATAAAGATATATAGGTCCTCCTTGATGTTAAAAAAGTCTTTGATAATGTAATTCGCCCAGGTCTCATTTTCAAAATGATCACCTTGGGACTCCCCACCCAACTCATAAACATATTTAAATCTTTCCTATCCAACAGAAAGTTCTCAATAAAAATCGAAAATTATTCTTCTAGCATATGTATCGAGACGGGCGTTCACCAGATCTCTTGCCTTTCCCCACAACTTATTTCCCTTTACATCAGTGATCTCCCACTTTATCCAGACTACAAAGCTGCTCTCTTCGTGGATAACGCCTTTCTATACGCTACTGAAAATCCTAACCAATCTGCGGTCAACAAGCTCCAACTACTAATTATCACGTACAACCTTGGTTTTCACAATGGAGAATCTCAATTAATCCCTAAAAAACCTCTGCTATCTTCTTTACAAAAACAAATCCACTCAAAATATACAAAAACAAAAAAACCCAAAACATAACTAGTCCCACACCATAAAATATCTTGGAGTTCACATCGACAGAGATATCAACTTTGCTAAGCACATCAAACTCAGTATCAACAAAACCAAAGCAGCCAGTCACCTTCTCTTCCTCATGATCAACATATACAAAACATACATTCATCCTATCTTAACATACCCTACCTTTGCATGTGCTTCTAATATTTCACACACAAACTGGTCTTTTATAGAGTTCGGTTCAATGAGCCATTCTCCGGAGAATCGCCAACCTTCCTTTTACGTGAGTAATCACTCTATAAGGAAATTACTTAACATGCCATCAATATCCGATTATATCGCCTTCTCTATTTTAAAACTTCAACAAAATATCACATCCTCACCCTTCTCTCAAATTTCTAACATCTCAAAACGTACTAGCATAATCAAGAACGACAAGAACACAAAAAGAAATCATTGGATAAATTTCTAACCTTCAACCTCCAGAACAAAAAAATTCAAAACTGCGAAACCAATATTTCATTCTCTGTAATAAGTGCTGAGCTTAAAACAGAATATATCATCCACGAACTAAGATAGTATGGACTGGAAACGACAAGGAAGGTGGGTGGTAGTGGTAGTATTACATTTTGTTACGGTGAATTAGTAGGTGGGGGAATTTAAGCGATAATCTATCATGCGATTTTACCCAACATATCCCATACCACATATACGTAGCATGTAGTCTGCATATGAATATGTTGTCAAAACCATAAACCTAGGCAGCGTTTTAATCGCATAGATTCCCCCACCTTAATATTTAACTAACAATTTTTCCTCACATTTTAAATCGTTTCCAGTCCAGTATGTTAGTTCGTGAAATCATCTCAAGCAAGGCAAAGATTCTGAGCGAAGTTTAGTATAATTTTAACTTCCAATTTATATAAAAATGTATTAACTAGAATTAATTTTAAATCTGGAAAGCTCTTTGCCAAAAACACTCCCACTCGACTCCTACGTATATATATTTTTCAATATTATATTTTTTTATTTTTTCAGAGAATATTTAAATGATTGATTTTTATTAAAAATGTATTCTAGTGGGTAATTTAAAGATGTTATTTTTCTTAAATGTGAAAAAAAGCTATCAAAAATGACCTAAAGTTGTTATAAATTGGAAAATATTTACTTTAGCAATATACGTGATGAAATTTTTAAAATATTTTAAATACTTTTCAACAATTTATAAAAAAAATGTTTACAATATAATATTTGGTATAATTATAGTTTAGCTACCACGCAATTTATTAAATTTTATTTTTTTTAAAAAACCTATGTAAAATCATGTGTTTTAAATTATGGTATTTTCATTTTTGGCGCAAAAACTTAGTTTTGAAGTTATAGCAATTTGAAGTTTGCAATTTCACGCTTACATGCATCGCGGCAGTCTGCCGTAAAAAACGCTTGGCGTGATTTTTAAAATTTTTTTTTTTTTTTGTAAAATACAGATTTCTTCTAACTTAATACATTGGCGTCTAGATTTTTTTTTGTTGCACTTACTACTGCACTACACAAATTTGAAAATATATACGTAGACGCGAGTACGCGACCTACCGTGTGGAACACTCGACGGGGTGTGATAAGGCAGTCGGCGAACCACGGTATCATGATATTTCACTCGAAACATATTTAATTTGTACCATTATCTATCCGACTTGGTGTTTCACAATAAATTAGGGTATGTTTTCGATTGAAGCAAAGAGGAACGACATTCGAGAGTAGTCCTTCCAGCCTTGATTTTTTACGACATATTTTTCTTCAAAATATTTGAGCCAAAATTAAACTTTACTAATCTTTAAAACACACAATTTTACATAGGTTTCAAAAAAAAAAAAAAAAATATATATATATATATTGCATGATAGCGAAACTGCATTTATTTCAAATCGACTATATAAGAAAATATTGTAAAAACGTGAAACTTCAAATTATTATAACTTGAAACTAAGTTAGACCGACAATTTCTGACATTACCATCTTTCTTAGAATCCAATACTACATATTGAACCCATTAGGTTACTGGTCTGACCGTTTTGAAATTTCATGCACGGAACCGCGACGCGTATCGCGGCCAACTCCTTAAAAACGACATTTTTGTCAAGAAAATGCAACGTAAAATATACGGTTTTTAGATATTACAAAAAAAATTTAAATCTTTATTACTTAGAAACTAAGTTTTTGGATGAAAATCAAATTACACCATCGTTTAAAACACATAATTTTACATAGGTTTCAAAAAAAAAAATATATAATAAATCTCATGGTAGCTAAACTGCAATTGTTCCGAATATTTCTATGGATAAAATTATATTATACCAAACTTCATCCAAAATCATTTTTTGAGTACTACGATTTTTAAAATAATAATACCTAATACACTATCCCGCCCCAGCATCGAAAGGATGAGTATCTGAATGGTTTTTTTCCATTTAACTTTAAACTTATAACGAATTAAAATTGATTTTGAACTTTTTAATTGAAAGCTTTCGGATTAATTTAAATCTTAACTTATTTGAATTAATTTTTTTAATTAATTTGCCTATATTTTCTAAATACAATTATATACGTAGGTCGTAACATACATATTTTTTATTTATTCGAGTCAGCTCTCTATAGCTCGTGCGAATACTAAATACATTCGGCCACTCGATCCCGTCATAAATTTCGTTTTGTTTTTTAATGAAAAAACGCTCATCATACCTGTAATGTATACATGTATATAATAATGAGTATATTATTACTTCCTATTTTTTTCCTCAGTCGGTATATTTTACTACCAGATTGTTAATAGTATTTTTTACTTTTTAAATTTCGCCGCCCTGCGATGACGGGCGTGTCGTTAAAAAACATATCAATACTCTCGCGACCTATAGGTGTATGTACGAAATAATATAATAATAATAATAAATAATAATTATTATTCCTACTTAAACCTCTAAACGAAGTATCATCACCCCGCGACGTGTAATAATATAATAATGTACCGACACTTTTAAATCGTTTTATTATTATTGTTATTATTATAATTATTATTATGGTCTCGAAAACCAATTATTTATAAACATCGTGTACTTATTACTCGTAGTTATAAATTATTATATATATAGGTATACTATAGATACCGGGTAATTTTTTTATAACACCAACACTCATTTCTTTGGTAATTTTTTGTGTTTATAAATATTATTTTTAAATGTAATTTAAAATAATATTATAAATTATAATACCTAAGTGCATACATTTTTACTCTAAATTGTTAAAAAAAAATATCAAAAAATTTTTATTTCGATAATATTTTACTTTTTAGTTTTTACTTTTTTTTTATGTATATTATTTAAAATGATTATATATGTACATGTTTTTTTCTTTTCCACGGTCGTTCAGACCATTTTTCCCAACATCAAATCCTCTTCCAGTCTTCTCTATTTTCTGCTATCTTCTTTCAACCCAAAACTGCCTGTTCCTCCCCCGAGATACGTAAAAAAAGAACAAAGTCTTGACCTATCTATTGATCTTTTGCCTCTTAGGTTTTCTTGTCGCACTGTATTAGCCATGGACACTTTTTTCATACACGACCTGCCTATTCTAACTTACTTATTTTTATCTCGTTCACAATGTCTGGCGTTTGAATAAATCTTCCATCTCTTGATTACTCTTATCGACCAGTCTTGCTTACTCTGATCAAAGTATGGTCCATATATTCGTTTTAATACCTTCCTCTCAAATATAAGTAGTTTGTGTGTTCTTATGTTTTTCATACTGGCCAACATTGTGATTCATAGATGATTATAGGTCGTATAATTGTTATGTACAAGTGAATTTAAGTATGTTTTGAGAGTACTCTAGAACTCAATAGATTACCTAATGCATAGAAATATTTATTTTCTATTTGAATACTTTGCTGAATTTCTGCTTGACAATCATTTTTTTTGGTTACTATTGTGCCTAGATTTTTGAACTGTCTTACTTTTTGATTTTGTATTGACCTATCATAATGGTATTAGTCGATGGGTTGTTACCTTGCTCCCTACTGACTTTTATATATTTTTTGGGGTTAATGTGTAATTCAACCTTATTTGCTGCGTCTATTAATCTATTGCACAATTCAACCACTCCACTATACAATTATCTTCACCTAAGATAACTATATCGTCTGCATAAGCAAGTAGCATACTAGTTAAATACAAGTCTATCATCTATTCTAATTTTCATCTCTCGGACCACTTTCTCCGATATTAGGTTAAATAGGATAAGTCATAAAGCATCGCCCTGTCTAAGTCCAGTTTTTACCTCAACAGTCCTTGATATTTAATTCCCAACTTTTATTTGTAATTATTATACATAGGTATATATTGATTATTTGTTTTGAAAATTTGTATGTATATAAATATTGAACCACGAGTTTTGTAACTATAGGGTATTAGATGAGCCCTCATTTACTTAAAAGGTTCTATATATATATGTAATTTTAAAGAAATTTAAAAATAAATGAAAATCAAATAATTTAATTGCATAGTTAATATGCATTTTTTTTTTTTTTTAGAAAATATATTGTAAATAAATAGGTTGTAGTCACCAAAAATAACGAAGGAAGGGGAAGGATATTGGTTAATAAAAGTATCAACAGTAGACAAATGGGCTTTATTCGAGTTAATGCAACATGGGGCAAGGCGATAGATACAACCGATTATAAAGTTGAAAGAGTTAAGAGGCCTCGTGACTGTCGTACATTTAAAAGTATTATATAGGCAATTTCTTATTCTGGCACTGGATGGCTTTGTGTTTGTGTGAATTGTAAATCCTCATTGCTGTTAGTAACCCGTATCAAAATTATATGGTGAGCTATTACACGTACCCATGTGCACATGTCGGCAATCTATTTTGCAAACACGAAAAAATGTAAATTTTTCACTCAAATAGACGATTCTAATTCCATCAGAATGTCAAAATTCGTACTCTAACAATACATTTTAAAACATTACGAGATTCCTCGTAAATTTCTTGTGGTATCGTACTAAAAATATTTCGAAAATTATTTCTAGTTATTTAAATATTTGTATTGAAAATTCAGCAAATTTTTGATTATTTAAGCCACGATTATTATAATAAAAAGTTTAAAACATTAAAAATATTAGTTGGTATGATACCTCAAGCAAGTCCTAAAAAATACAAAAAATGTCTTGAAAATTTATATCGAAATTAATATTATTTCGGTGTGATAGAATTAGAAACAGTTGTTTTTGATGAGTTTTTTTGTTGTGAGTCCCCTTAAAATAGAATTCAACAAATAGTTGCTTGACTGATTTATCATCAGATAGAGGAAGTAAAAAGGAATGTCTTTGCGAACAGCAATGAGCACACCATCGTAATTGCTAGTAAAGGAAGATCTAAAAATATTATTGTTTCTAAGACCAAGATCAGCATAAAACAATAATAACTAAGCCAAGTTTCAGTAAGTACAATAAAAATTAAATTAAAATTAACACTATTACAATTTATTGAAATTAAACAGTTATGTACATAGACTACGATATTTTTAGTAGAAACAAAATAGGTTATAAAAGAAGAAAGACTGTATATACTTAAGGCTTTTATACTTGATATTAAAAGTTACCTCTCAAAAAACAAACAATATAGAATTAATTTGCTGTCGTAAAAGCTCTTTTGAAATTTATTTTAAATATGTATAATATACTAGCGGTCATACCTTTACCAGGGATTTTAATTTATATTTCCCTTTAAATGCATTAAGAAAATTTTTTTATATTCACAAATTATTATATTTACCTATATATTTTATTTTATTATTTATTATTTATTATTTATATTTATTTATTGGTTGTTAAATACAAATTAAAATTATAATGTTGATTTTTTAAATTTCATACTTTTTCATACGCTTTAAATTTCATAGCTGGGAGGACGCTCGCTCCACTTCCTTTTAAACGAAAATATCTCCACAATTGATGTGAAATACTACGTTGAGTAAGTAACAGGTTAAATTAAATACGATTTAAGTATACTTTTTTTAACCACACTTATAAACCGGGCATCGTCACTCGTTCGCTTCGCTCATTCGGACAGTTTAATTCAAAAATATCCCCCGATTTATTGTAAAAAACCACGCCGGGTAGGTAACAGGTTAAATAAACAATTAGGATTATAAAAAAAACTTGAAAATTATAATAATTAAGTCAGATTTTAAGTCTTGAGTACCTATTTAGTTTATATTTATTTATCACTATTTATTATTATTATTAATTATTTTAGTCACCCTTTCTTCCTGAGTACTTTTAATGATGTATTGTAAAAAAAAAAAAATTGTGTCTACTACTATTGTAATAATATTTGTATGACGTTATCCAGAATGAATTAGCTAATGTCATATTATCCCGATAATGTTAAACTTATCCAAGATTTTAAAAATATGTGGATAAAATGGTGGCTAATGTTACATTATCCGAATGTTAACATTAGCCGTGACTTATACACTATATAAATATATATACAAGTATATACCATATAAGTATGTACTATGTATACAGTATACACTGTATAAGTATTTTGTTATTTTCCTTGCATTTGTACAAAACTACATTCTAGCATAGTACACATTCTTATACACCATATAAAAGGTGGATTTTCTTCAAGCTTAAGAAAGCTACTGGAAAAATCAAATAAATGACCTCTCAAATGTACCAACTAAAACTAATTTGCTATCGCTAAGAGGCCTCGTAAGACGTGATTGCCGTATAAAGGAATAGTATATAGGCCACTTCTTATTATTTCACTGGACGACTTTGTGGTTGTGTGAATTATAAATTATCACTAGTGTTAACCCGCTTCAAAATTATACAGAGAGTTATTACATGCGCCCACGTGCACATGTCAGCGATCTATTTTGAAATCACGAAAAAATGTATATTTTTCACTCAAATAAATGATTTTAATTCCATCAGATTATCAAAATGTGTATCTACACTAATAATTAATTTTAAAATATTAATAGATTCCCTCATCATTTCTTGAGGTATCGTACCAAGAATATGTTGAATATTTTTTCAAGTCAATTAAGTATTTTTTTTGGAAATTCAGCAAATTTTTGAATATTTAAACCACTATTATTACAATAAAAAATTGAAAAATTAAAAATATTCTTGGTACCTTCAGAAATTTCTAAAGAATACATAAATGTCCTAAAAATTCATTTCGTCTCGGTCTGATGGAATTAGAAACAGTGGTTTTTGACATAATACGGCAATCGCTAGGCCCCTTAATATACAAACGCCAAAACTCCTACTCGACTTCTTTTGTTAAAAAGTTGTTGAAAGAAAAAAAAAATTAATTAAATTTAACATAATTTTAAAATAAATAGCTTCTTTACTCCATTCAGAATACAAAATATATATTTATAAAAAAAAAAATCACCCGATATAAAAATAATACTTTTGTATGTATGTGCTGAGTACTTCGGTATAGTATTTTGCACGATGTACACGCAAATCATCACGTACCTACGTTATTCAATTTTATGATAATAATTTTTTCAATACTATTCAGTGCAGGTATAATACCCATAATTAAACGCCTACATAAATACTGTATTTCGCGAAGCCGAGGAAATATTTAACGGCATCGTAAATGGTGGTAGGTATCCGTCATAATAACATATTATATAGGTGCATATTTATAAGTAGGTACCTATACGTGTTCTATTACTTTAATCGATTCCCCGACCTATAAAAGCAAAAATTTTAAAATCTCATCAAAATATATTATATATTACCTATATAGCTGTGAGTTACATCTATAAGTCCGATATTTTTCGAAATCTACTTTTTATACCATATTTTATTAGCATTATTTAGAATGCGTATTTTAAACAAAAACGAGGTATTGATTGATGTTTGCGCCGGTACAGGTCCTATACGATTTAGACGGTTGCTCCCACTGGCGTTGTGAACTAATTCCTCGGGGGAACCTCGGGTGACCAAATGTAAAAAAAATATTAGTCAAAATTTGTGATGATGCGTCGCAAATGACAGACCCATTATTACAATATAGTCTAAAATACAGTACAGTGAATAATAAAGGGTTTTACAAAAAAAAAAAAAACCTTACTATAAATTTACGCTCAGCCTTAACAAAATATATAACAAAAATAATAATAATAATAATAATATGCAGACACAAAATACAATTATTAGCAGGATATCCAGGCTGGGGCGAACTGACGCACGAACGATATTATTTCGCGAAGATATTCGAAACCATTATTATTTTTTCATTATTTAATTATTATTTATTCGTCATCTATGTATTTTACGAATTATTTTCCAATAATACAGGATTGCGGCGGTAGCACTTTTCCCGAGGCGTTGTCGGTTAAAAAACGAAAAAAAAAAGGTGCACGGCCGGTGTACAACGACCGGCCGGCTACGCTTTTGTATACGCCTTCATTATTTCCTTTTTAGGTTCATTCATGGGTATAAATGGAACCTGTTGGCTATTGTAGTTTTATTTTTAGGAGATTGTGGAACGTTATCACGATTTTGGCGTATATCAATAAAAAACTATTTTACGTTACCCTGACGAAAATAAACCTCCAGGGGCATTCGCATCAGTGTCCACTTTTCATTCATTAAAAAATATTTATACGATTATAGAAACATATCATGGTAACATATAATGTATATACATTATATCAATCAAGTTAAAATACAAAATTAATGCAAAATATTAACTATAATACAATATTAATGTTTTCAAAATTTTTATGGAACTATACAATCAATTGTTACGATGGACAAAAATAAGTATTTTTAGTGTATAAAACTTGTATATTAATTATATTAATATTATATATTCAAAATGTCTTTTTACTTTTTTAAGTGACTTTAACTTTTTATTAATTATTTTCTTCTTCTTCTTCTTCTTCTTCTTCTTTCTCTTTACTTTTTCCCGTGTTAAACAGGGTTGGCATTCCTACCTATCAGCCTCCTCCGCCATTCCTCCCAGCTCCATCTTATCGCTCAAAAATTCTCCACCACCTTATATCATCACCTATGCTTGGGCATTCAATTCTCTCTTCCTTTTTCCCTCTACTACTATGGGCTCCACTAGCTTTCTGACATACTTATCGCTTCTTCATTCAACGTAGCCAAATTACCTTAGCTTACTCTGTCAATCTGACATTTTATAAGTATATTTTTGATTTTATCCGTGTTGGTTTGCATGTAAATGTAATTTACACCAATTTTACGAAAGCATTCGACTCCGTTAATCATGACACTCCCTCATTTCCTACTTAGCACTTCCGGATTTCTTACTCCTCTATGATCTTGGCTACGTTCTTATTTTTTCAATAGACCTCAATGGGTCAAACTCTTTAGCACCAAGTAAACTATCTTTACTGCTTCCTCTGATGTTTTCCAGGAGGGCCACCTTTCTCTTCTGCTTTTTGCTTTTTGTAAATAATGTCAATACTGTTTACTCCCATAGTAAAATTATCTGCTTTGCTGACGATATAAAATTATATTGTAAGGTCAGCAGTATTGAATATTGCAACTGCCTCCAAAGAGATCTTGACTATCTTGTCATTTAAGGTGACTGTCTTGACTTAAGTTTTAATGTTTCTAAATGCAAATCAATGACGCATTGAAGGAGTCGAAAATCTATAAGTATTAATTGTTATTCCAATAATGGAAAAGAATTTATATGTTGACGGAAAGAGGGGTTGAGGAAGACCGAAAAAGAGATGGGAGAATGTGATGGTGAATGATATTAAGAATGTGGAGATAAGTGAAGAAGATGCGGGAAATAGGGTTAAGTGGAAGTGTAAGGTGACTAGGGTGGCCGACCCCAAATAGTTGGAAAAGAAGGCGAATGAGAAGAAGAAGACTATTGTATTATTATATATATATATAATATTATTATGATATAATATCATCTAAATAAACTGCACCACTATAAATTTGGGTGCAAGTTTGTATATTAATAAATAAATAATATAAAAATATATACTGTAATATAAATAACTAGAAATTCACGAAATGTTGGTAGATACCTAATACTTCGTATTATGTTAATGTTTTATTGGTAGTTAGGTACTTGAAAAGTAAAAATGTAAGACGTAAAAAATTATTGCTATGGAAGTTTTTGATTGATTTATAGCTGCTAAATGTTAATTAATTTATAGTGTACACTGTACCTGCACCAATAAAATAAACTATTTATCATTTAATACTCGTACTTTTAGATGAATAATTTAATTTAAATTTCACTATTATATAGTTTGTTTTTTATAATAAAATTGACGGCATTATAATTAAGTCTTTATTGTAATTTTTCTAATGTAGGTACCTATATAAGTAATACAAGTTTGACTAAAATACTCACCTCATTGACTGGAAACTATAATCATATTATATATAGATACGACGTACTCGTATAGCCTGCAGTAATTTCCTTCGACAAAATAATGCTTGCAATATTCAAATTCCATTAATAACTTTTAATATGGTAATAATAATACACTGGAACCGACATTTTAATACATTTATACACCCATTTGAACCGGTTTTATTTGTTGAAATTTAGCGACAAGGTCGTCCGTTTATAAACCTCTCGATCTTATAATACCTATGCAATAGTCCGTTTGACAAAATCGTTCAAAAGTATTGAATGTCCGTTGAAACTAATTTAATTTAATATTAGTGTTATCTATATAATTATCTGAAAATTCACATATTATATTTATAAAATTGAATATTAATCATCTTATTCGTCTTATATTTTGGAGTCAGCAACCCCATTCTTTAGTTAAATCAGTATGTATATGACTTATATTAATTATTAGTATAATATTATTATTATATTATTATATATCTACAAACTCGTGCTAAGATTAATTTCGAATATATTTATGGGATTCTAGTAGAAAACTTAGTTTTGATTCTATTTAGGTAATTTGACATAAATATATAATTAATTAATAGACACACATCGCTATACCCGAAGCTAGATGTAATGATATTGAAAATATTTTGAGTCCACTCATTTAGCGATTGAGACATATTGTATTTATATTATATATGCATACATACATGCATACATATTTGTACATGATATTATATTGATAAGTAATAATATTAAAATTATGTCAACGAAAATAAATTAATTTCAGGAGGAAGGAGGAGACGAACTTTAGTCATATTTTCATATCCACCTATTATTTTATTTATTTGACACCAATAGTTATATTTTACTATCAGTTACTGCAAATAGTCATCATTATGTATTTCTCTAGAAAGGGCATGT
Organism: Pemphigus obesinymphae; assembly: GCA_025469235.1. Lineage (NCBI taxonomy): Eukaryota > Metazoa > Arthropoda > Insecta > Hemiptera > Aphididae > Pemphigus > Pemphigus obesinymphae. Next base: position 127,253 of record JAIPRL010000368.1, read on the forward strand.
TCTTCATCTTACCCATTCCCCACCAATCGACGTCCATAAGAATATCTAATATAAATATTATTGCCCCCCTCAAAAAAAATAAATCTAATTCTGAATCCGTCATTTGAATAGATATAGTAAATTTTACGCCCGTCTATATTTTTATATATTAACAACTAAAGTACCTACTAAAGTTAGCACGCAAATAAGTAACTTTTAAAATTATATATAGATCATAATAAAATTAACTTAGTAAATGGATGTTGATGTGAATCGAACGTTGATACTTTTAAAATTTCAGAATATTGTTAGAATTTCATTTTTCTTCAAATGTCTTACAAATTGTCTATACAGAACCCCTTAAAATATGTGTGTGGTGTCTTCATTGTTTATTGAATAAATAATTTATCATCGAAGTGGTTTCCGATAAGTTTTAGACTTAAAATTTAGCATCGTCTACCATGACTACAGGCTCGTTCATCAAACGTTGAGTATCTTTGCAGATTCGCTGATCATCGACAAGATAGCGATATTAAATTTCTCTCGAATCATTTGTTTAGTCAGTTGTATTCCCCTTGACTACACTTTTACAGATCAATTTCAGAATCCTTGTTTATCAGACTCATCTTAATTCTTCCTTTTATATCCCTTTCTCATCAACAAATTATCTTTTAAATTCGCCTTTGTATTGCTTCATGTTCATCGAATACGGTGATCCTGCTTTTAGTTTTAATTTCAATCTTAAAATAAGTAATTCTGCATTCAACCAATTCTTTTACCGTCATAGCTTTAGGTTTTTACAAATGTGTATAATCAATTTTAATATTAAAATTTATATAGTAGTATATTTTATTCATGTTATTCATGACTGCATTTCATTATTTAACTTCCACGTACAAAAAGTTATAAATAAAAAAAACAAATTATTTTAAATGTTATGGAATTAGTTTATTGTTTTTTATTTAAGAAATTTAGGAAAAAGAACGTATAGAATTCGTGAACTTTGTGTACGCGTTTGCAGAGTAGGCTTTTTTTAACTTATTTGTTATTATTACATTACAATTACGAGTATTATACATTTTGGGTTGTATTTTAAATTATTGCAGTTAATATTTAAAGGTTGTATTATATTAACGAATTTTTTCCGAAGATTTGAGACATTTTATATTTTTATGGTCGAAAAATATCAAATAATAATTCTGTATGAGTCATAAAAAGATCTCAGGAATACATGTTACATTATGAACGACTAGTTTTGTATTATAGTATCATTGTAGTATTATAGAAACGTACTATTATTTTTTTAACATGAACCAAGGCTCATTATTTTACAACTTGTTGAACACAGTTCATGTACTTATGACTAGTCTCAATCATTATCTCACAGTTTTAATTCATTTATATCATTAGTGGTCTGTGGAATATCTTTTTATTGATAAAATATAATGAAAATCCAAACCTAACTGAACATTTTACTGGAATTTAAAAAAAAACCAAATACAGATAGATTTGATAAAAAAAAAATCAATAAACTATAAAAAAAAATAAAGGAATGATGATTTTTTGCAGAGTACGTGACGACGCATCCAAGTCGAATCAATTACCTACATAAACTAGTAGAATCGCAACTCAGAACACACGACAGCAAAAATTAGGTCGGAGGATAGTTACAATAATTAAGACATAATATAATACACAAATACGTACAGATACATCATGATAATAGTATAATATAAACTCTATACCAGTCTAGGTGACACCTATATTGGTCTATTTCAATAGCACTCGAAAAAATGAAAATTTTTTAAATTAAAAAACTATCAATGATTATAAGTATCAAATATCAACAATTAATATATAACACTGTCGGATATTACACACAATATTTATCTGAATTGTTTACCTATTTGCTTTAATCGAGGCATATAGGGTGTTTTACATGTTATTGGGTTTGGTATCACTTGACATGTTACTCCGGGATTAACGCAATTTTTCATTTTTTGGCACATAGCACGTTTTTGATTTCATGTCCTCATATATATTATATAATAATATATAAACTATAAAGAAAATAAAGAATAAAATATATATTAATAATATATTATTTATTTTATTTATTTATTACAATTAATATATTTACTACATACTAAGTATATTTTTTGGCACGTGGACATTTTTTGAAGTTTTGATTGCAAAATATTGGCACTTGATCCGAAAATGAATTACTCCCATCCCTGATTTAAAGGTAATTATTAAGCATACCTGCTGTAATTATAATTATAAATATTATAATAACTTTATAATTATTACTTTACTAAACATCCGTTTAAAAACAAAAACACAAAATTAAATCAAAATAATATATTCTAATGGGAAATATAATTTCCATAGCATTATTTAATGATTTTATTAAGGAAATTTCTCGTATTAAAACATTACACGCCATTATTGTTGTATTAAGGATTTTCGTTTGAAAGCAAAGTTTCATAGTCATAATTCAAACAAAACTCGTAATACGATTTGAGAGTAGTGATTAGTTAATAAGGTAAATAAGATAAAAGGTGAATATAATGGCCTGAATTAGAGACATATCACACCACATATTATGCATTTAAAATTTGTAAATCAATAAAATTAGAAACGGGATTTTATGTTAGAGAAATGTTCCCATACCTTTATATAAATATATTCAAAATATAGAAATTGAGGTGGTAAACTTAATAAATAAATGTGCACCCTCCTCTAATTTTTGAATATTATGTAAATATATATTATTTTTCATTAAGTTTAAGGGTTCACAAATATATTTAAGGCAAAATTCGAATAATATTATATATTATGCTTTAAAATTATGAATTGTTTTTATTGCAATTTGGATCTTATTTTATTTTAAGAATAATAACATTCAATTACAGTATTTTTCATAAAATACGTTTAGGTATATCTATTAAAATGTATATATTTTTAAATCAAAATTTGAACCAACTTATATGGTACAAATGTACGATATGTAATATTTAAAATGTTAATTAATATATACCTTGAAGTCATATGAATAATATAATGATGTGGTAACTATAATATATTATATGTAATTATGTAAATATAGCATAAAATATAATATATATAGATCTATTTAAAATTAAATGTTAAAAAAATACACGTGTTCAATGTTCATAAAATACTTATCTTAGAAGTACGTCTATTTATAAAAAATATCTAATACTTTTATATGCAAATATGTACAAGTATTTTTGTATATTAGTATATTTAATTACTTTTTTAGAAGTTATTTTTTACAAGACTACAATCATTTGGATAAATTAAATTACCTACTGTGCATTATTCTTAATTTGCTATACTATACACGTTCTACTTAAAAGTTTAGGTAGGTACTGCACACAATTTGTCGGTGGTAACTTATAAATAAGTGACTTTATTACAAAAAAATAACAAACAAACAATACGATGATAAAAGTTTAAAAAAATGTAGTCGTCATACATATATTATTATAAATACGACGCGTCTGTTTCGTCGTCCATAATGACAATGACTTTGGTTCCCAGGGCCCATCCGCAGACGTAGTTTTCGTTGGAAACTCGCATGTCAGGCCGCGTTCGACGAGTACTAATTACAATTTCCTGTAAGCAGTATTCCGCTCGGCTTCTGCCACCGCCGCCTACGGTATTATATTATTAGTACATCACGTCGTTGTGTATATATAATATATATATATATAATATATATATATACATAAATATACAGTATATACATAAGTACAGGGTAATCTATAATCTGTGATAATAATTTAAACTTTTTACTTTTTAAAAATAGTCATCTTCGGCCCTTTGGCCTATAATCGGCGAAATGCAACACCAGCCAATGCACCACTTCCATCATATACACCTCGCCAAATAATAATTCTTAAACATTCTAGAACACCATTAAACAAAGACGAATTGCATTTTGAAAATATTTTTCATACAATGTTTCCAAAGTAAAAAGTAACGATTCTTAGCCAATTTTCATAAGTTGACCTTAAAAATATATTCAGTGTTGGAAAAAATCGAAATCGAAATCATTTTATCTGTTATGTATCTTAATCTAGCTAGAAATATAGTTATCCAAATTAATATTTATATATTTATATGATTAATGAAATAACTATTAAAAACTAAAATTAATATGTAATTATATCTTAAATTATAGAAAAACTTAATTAAGAAGAAAACAGAAATAAATTATTAAGCCAGGAAGGAGCGATATTATTGAGGGTGTAGAGTATTCAATGTAAAGGATTATTGTGACCATATGAAGTTGAGTTAGGAGGAATAAGAAAAAGAGCATGGATTTTGGAAAAATAAGATGGGGCATAGAAGTTAACACTGAAGAGAAGGTCAAGAGTCAGGATTGTCTAGAGAGCCAAAGAGAGGAAATGAAATAGATGTCCACCTCATGATGACAAGACGAAGGGAACATTCAACGCTTTCTGAATGAGGCCCCCGGGCCTAAAGATTTTAAGGAGTCAGAATTTTTGAGAAAATGTAAAACAATTACACTATTCGTGTAAGAAGCAAACACAAAAGACTTAAGCAATTTCGAAATTTGGGGAGCATAACTCTGGTTTTAATATTCGAAATAAGCAAAAAATAAAGGTCATTCGTGTAAATGTTCCCCAAAAATATTGAGGGCCCGTCTCGATTTTCTTTCCACAGCCCTGAATATTCGTGGTGAAGGTCTTCAATTTTTAGGATAAAGGCAGCATGGAGAAGAAATATATTCTAATAATCACCTCATATATATCTAGATAAATAATCTTCGTCTAGATAATATATAGCTCAGTTATGTTTATCTGTATCTAGAGCAAATTTAATATTGTTATATATTTGTCTTTATTTACATTTTTGTTACCATAAATGTTTCCTACTTCAGAAATTAATTAAAAAATATGAATCAATCGTATAATTGTAATTTACTTTATTAATATTATAACTTTACTTTCGTATGTACAATAAACTTTTGTATAGAGGTTATCATATACTAATTTTTGTTATTATACAATAATAAAGGCGAATACTGAAATAAGACTTTTTATAGGTAAATTTATTTTAAAATATATTAAAATGTTTTGTAATTGTTAAATATTATCAGTTTTTTTTTTTTTAAGAACCTATACTATATTGTTAATAATATGATAGCTTCTTTCATGATAAAATTGACATAATAATAGTAATAGTAAAATTATCTGCACTCATGATAACACTATCACACTAACTCGTTTAACTGTGTAGTAGTTGATAGTACAGCCATATTACAAAGTGACACTCTCGTAATAAGTCCTATATAGTGAAAAATAAGATGATGATTGCTCAACTATCATCGTGATGTGTACGAGGCTTTCGTCTAAAAATCACCCTGTATACATAATATAAACGTAATGTCTTATTTTCTCGATTCTTTCTCTCTCCGGCTCTTTCCCCTTCAAAGTTTTGACGGACCGTAAGAAATGGCCCGTGGCCGAGGAACCGTTTTTTTTTCCTTTTGATACGTATATACATATATATATATATATACGTATTTCGAGGACGAAAACTGTCAAAACGGACGAATCACATAGTTGATGACGGGAGCCGTTTGTCAAGCGCGTTTGCACATACATCACGCGAACGCGCGCGGCGGTCACGTGTCGTTTACACGGCGTTAAAACCGCCGCCGCTTCATTTGGGTGAAAACAAAATGCGCACACATGGGCCGAAATACACACATACGAATACAAAAATATACACGATTATACACAAATACGCCATACACGTTTTCCGTAAAATCCCACGAAACGGCTGTAGGCGCCTCTTGTAATGTTAATTGCGTTAATTAACACGCGCGCGTACATACAGTACATATTCCCAACACGTGTTTCCGTTTCGACGAGACAACCATATAACACTATATTATGTGTATTTTTTTGTTTTTTTTTTTTTAGTTTGACGTAGACAAAATGACACGACGACCCGATGCGGAATGTATATTATAGAAACCGCACGCAGACCGACAGACGCAGAGAATATCATTACGTTTTTATAGGCGATTAAAAGACCACGATCAACTTCCCCGTATAGGTAGGTATACTATACGGTCGTTTTACGGTTGTTAACCGAGGATTTGGTTTTTTTTCCTCGGTTTTTGCGATATTTCTGGTTTAAAAACATTTTTGAACTGGTCTGCCAAAGATACTGAGAAACAAATGTTTACAAAAACAAAGTCGATGTGCTCCATCAATCAAGAGCTATGATTTACAAAAAATCATTCTCTCGGTATCCTCACATTCGTGAATTACATCACGCTAACGAAAACTCGCGACTCGGTAAAACCAAACCGAGACCATTATCATGGTCCAAACCTAATTAAAGGACAAAATAAAAACTGCAACAATCGAATTAATCCACTAGAAAAGGCTCAAGCGTGGGATAAAAATTGGCCGAGTGCCGTCTACCCAGCACAATGTAAATTGTAAAAGCTTGGATTTTTCTGGGTTGACCTGTTTTTCGGACCATTTCAAAACTCCAGTTGCGTTTAATTAAATTATTATTACTGTAACACCACTCACCAGTGACATTACAGTGTAGGTACTATTGTACCGCAGTCCCGATGCAAAATTTTACTGATATAGTTTATATTATATTTTAAAAGTTTTAAACGCAGAATTGATTCAATTTTAGTTGTACTTAACTTACTACTTACATATACATTCATATACATTATACACTTGACAAATATAATGAATTAATAGTTTTTAATATATTTTTTTTATAACGGATAATTTAGTTAAATCTAAGTGAAAACGACATACATACCTATTTCCTACCTATATATATATATATTGTTATCCTGTCTGTCGTATCGTTAAGGTATTCGCATCCAACGTGTATACACCACTGTATTATAGTATATTACTTATATATATATTATGTATGTCTGTATACCGTAGTATACTAAATACTCAAACTCATATTATATGTACCTACCTATATATATATATATAAACATAATATTAATTATGATACAGCGCGTCCGAATGATTTTATTATTATTATTATTTCTCTTTTTTTTTTTTTTCTACCTAATGAAATGCATAAATAACCCGACAACATTCTTGGTGCAGCGCGGGAACACCGACTGCAGCAATTATAACTATTAACTCTCTCACGGTGTTCTCTAGCGTAATGATAGTCGGGAGGGCGTGTTCTCGCCCTTATATAATGCATAATCGTAAACCGAAAAAACGGCATGAAAACAATAGGCCAGTCGGTTTTTTTTTTTTTTTTTTTTCCATTATTATTCTCTTCGTTCGTCAGGGTCACGGCTAAGACGAGCATCCAGAAGGCTACCTACTCAAATTTGATTTATCGATCATAAAGTCTGCGATCATTATCTATACCTAATAATATAATAGTGCCTATATAATATATATGTATAGAAACGATCACCGGATTTCTGTTGCCTACGTACCTGTATAGGTACCTCCTAATATCCGCTCGTCATATGCATTTTTGCGTTCACGATATTATACCTATTAGATTCATCGATAGGTATATTAACCATTCATTTTAGAAGAATTTCGACATTTTAAAATTAAGTGGCACCCTAATATATATATATACATATCTTAAAATAAAAATTATAAAATTTCCAAGCAATAATACCTTCTCAAAAATGCTATTTTCATAAAGCTTTTTTAGTTTATCACCATTGTACGGCATTCTATTTCCACATCAAATAATTTGTAGATTTTTTTGAAAACTATATCTGGTATATAGTACACATATATACGTTTGTATAAACATCAGACATTTTGTACCTATTCACAAAAAAAACAAATTGCGGTTGTAAAACGAACGTTATAATATTCTATTCTATAAATACTTCAAATTTTCAACCACAAATTTTAAATCTGCAGATATAATCAAATTAATTAATGAAATTCGATAACTGAAATGATAAATAATTAATTAGATTGGTTTACCGATTGAAGTTTATGAATTTTCAATGTTTTTAACTCAATAAAATAGTCACATAACTTGAGAAGACTATACGTATCTACCTATATGTATATTACGTAGAGCCTCTATTGCGCAAAACAGAAACCAGAGTGGACTATATAGATATTTGTTTTAAATATCTTTTCCATAATTAATTTTATATAATACCTCAGTTTTAATCGTACTTATTTATCCTGTGACCTATTGGCTATTCAACGTAGTTATTTACTCGAGGGGCATTTAGATTATAAACCGTTGTTTAGAGCGTATAGCGATTGAGTATCACCACACGTGGCCTTCATGTGTAACTAAAATAAAAATAATAAAGGGAATTAATGCTGGTAAAAAGGTTCGAGTGTATGAAAAATCTGTCCCGACAACGAGAATTGTATGTAGCCGCAAACGTTTGAACTTTTAAATCTATACGATAGAAAATGTTGATTTTTTTTATATATTTTCAATCAATAAAAAAAACATTATATTTTTTTTTTTTTAAAGACGAGTAATCTGTAAATTAGGTTTTCTCCTTAAATACTTCATACTCAAAATTATACATAGATAACCTAGCATATTACGAGTACCTATATTCGAATTTACCAAAAAATATCTCGAATGTCATGGAAGATAAGCATAACATTTGACTTTGTCGTTATATATATATATATATATTATAGTAGGTACGTAATAATTATCTCACTTACAAAAAAGCAAGCAATAATTACTATACTATCAAAACACTATGCGGTCTTTCATCTGTTTGAAAACGACCCAAGAGGGTACGTTAAGGAATGAATTATATACGGGAACTGTGCAAAAAAGCGGCGAACACAAAAGAAAGTAAAAAGCGAGTATATTATAATCTATTGTTGTAAAAGCCGCAAAGATATAACGTCGGAAACGATGACAACGATAACACAAACGGCTCTCGCGACTTTACATCGCTTTATAAAAAAAATTACACGATGATGATAACAAAAGGTTTTTATACAGACTTTCGCGAGCAAAAATAATGATATCTATATACATAAAGTCTTATGTTCTATAAGGGCGATTAAACGTAATACGAAATATATTATATGATATATAAATAGTCGTATATATAAACAGGTAATATGTATATTAATACAAAAGATATAATATGTATATTGTACAAATATTGATAATACACTGATATTAGAAACCAATTACACATATGAACGAAAATATAAGATCCTACCTAAATCTTTCCCTATTCCGTCAAATGTATGATAATATAATTTCCCTTTTCACCTAGGTTTTGTACTTAGGGGGTTTTTGTACAAACTCTTTCAACTTTACAAAAATACAAAATATATAAAAAGAAGTAGGTACAAGGTACAGCATATCAAAAATCGGCTACGTATTCGGTATGTTTTAGAAAAATAACCTTTTAGATTCTAAGTGAATCGAGGAATATAGGTATTAGTTTTATAATAATGTGTTTTATATGTCCGCATACATTTTTTCGGGTATAAGGAATCAAGCAGTTTTAGAATAAAAATCTTTTTTAGTAGCAAATTGGTTCTAGTTAGTACTTTAAAGAGTTCAATTATAAATTTTTCTTGAGCATAAAAGAAAAAAAACTAAATTTTATAATGTGAATATTTTATAAATGCACGAGAAATAACAAATAAAGTTTTCATGGTTACCGATATTTTTTTATAAAAGTAATATAAATATTAACCGAACTTCGCTAATAATCATCTTTTAATTTCTTTGTTTTCAAATTAAAAATATAATAATAATACACTATATCCTACCGGATATTCGAAGACTGAATAAAGGGCGATGGATCAACTCCCATTATCCATATCTGGAAAAATTTTTTTTCTTATCAATTTTATCAATTGGCCAATGTATGGACTTATTGAGAATCAAAATAAAATGGATATCACCCATCCCTAGTTTACTCCTATAATATATTATATATAGATATATTATATTCAAAAAAAATTCACGACAAAAAGTATAATTTTATAAATTTTAATTAATAGCAGGTATAAACTGACTTGACTTGCTTTGTGGAGGGGGAGGGGTACTCTGTCTCAAGCTTATGCTTCTACCAGAGGGTCGGATGTATCAGGAGTTGTGAGGTGGTGAGGGAGTGAATTTTTAGCTTTAGAATTTTAGAAGTTGACTTGACGGTTTCTTTTGTGGCCGTTGAGTAGGCCGGGGCGGGTTGAGTTTGAGTTTGGTGGCGGTGGAATTGGTGTAGTCGAGAATCGACGGGATGTTGGAGGTATAAACTACAATGTGTCTTAAATATATAAAATGTATGTTAGTTAAATGAACTACGCTGGTGAATATTCAGGGTCGGTGCTTACTTATTAATTTTTAAGTAGAATAAATCTTTGATCTATGTATACATAGTAGGTATGCATGAGTAAAAGAAAAAAGTCAAATTGAGGTAGTAGAGACAATCAATATACCTACTGCCGTTTAATAATAATATTAAATAAAATATTTATATAGATCAAGTTGTATTGTTTCTAAGTTTCTAAGGATACAAAATTTCAAGAAGTAAGAAAGTAAAGGGGTTGTAAAGTGATATTAAAAATCCTGAACTAAGTAGTAATTTTGGAGAAGTCCAAAGAAAGTTTTGTAGAATGGTGGCTCGTGAAATAAAGAGTGGATGAACTATCCTGAACACGAATTTATTTTGAGGTTCCAGCAATCAACTTCCGAGTTCATGACGTATCATTTCAAATACCTATATAGGTGTACTGTTACAACTATAGTATATTTCATAGTCTTGTTCTTCCATATTTAGTTGGACAAAAATGTCCAGAGTCCAATTTTCGATTCTATTCAAGGAGTATGCTCTGTCTCGAGCAATGTCTCTCCAGAAATCTCATAAATCCTTCTACATCAGACTCTCTGTCTAAAATCAAACGCTTGGTACAGAGTACTTTATTCTTAGCATAGCATAGCATAGCGAGCAATGGGCTTCTTCCAAAGAATGGGAGGTGTGCACAGTATTTATTGAAATGTTATGTCATAGGTTTGATGGTTTGAATTAGAAGGTTATCGGTCTGTTTGTGATTCGCCTTATTGGTGCTATGTTGGATATGGGATTGAATGGTGAGATCGTTATTTTATATTAAGTCCGAGATGGATGTTATTTTCGGGGAGTTTCTTACGGTTCTATATTGCTCACAGACCACGGTAGGTTTGCGATGGTCCTAATGGTACTTTTGGCTTGTGTTGATTCTAGTTTTCCCCCTCCAGTTAACGTTGGAAATTTTGGTTGACCGTGCTGGGCTGGCGTACGTAACAGTAGGCCTAATGTATATATATATATATATATATATACAGTGTTTTTTTTTTAATAACGTAAGTATACTAAACGGCATTTGAAAAATGTTCAAAAGCAATTTTTATATACTTGGACGATATAGGTAACCGCGGTATAGAGCGATCCGTATACGTATAGTGTACAATAAATGCGCGTAAAAATATATTACAGATATTATAATACGAGATAAGAACAAAAAGGGTTAGACACGGGGTCGTGGGGGGGAGGGCGGTAGTGTAGACCCGGGACGAGGGTGTACGTATACATGCGTGACGAGTACAATACATATATGTATAGACAATATTATATATATATATATATATTATAGTCGTGGGCTTAAAACGTCGTCGGTGGTTAGACGAAGCGTTTAAGGTAGCGGCGCGGTAAGCGGTTCCGCGGTTTAGTCACGCCTACTCCTTGTGCGCTTTATGTATTATTATCATTATCATTATCATTATTATTATTATTATTATTATTATACACTGCACCGCACCGGTACACGCCGGCCCGGCCCGGTGCAGTCGGTGTGTATAATCGTAATTAACAGGTTGCCGGAGCTCTCTGTCTCTATACGATCTTTCCAAACGCGCCAACGTGATACGGTGCCCTTCGGGAAACGAACAAAAAAAAAAAAAAAAAAATCATAGGTGTACATATATATATGCACACGGGCGCACGTATTAACGCCCCGTCAACGGTAGACTGTTATTACTGTACGATATAATATTATATTTTATATACACGTATACTATACGATTCCGCCCAAGCCGACTCTTTTTCTTAACGTTTTCTTTTTCCTTTTGTTTTTTTTTTCTTCCCCCCCCAAACACATATACGTATACGTACCTATATATAATAATAATATTATTATATTATATATTATCGTACGGTAGGCGGTCGTCCCCGGCCCTAAGCCCCACAATAATGCATTTTCGTTACACGCGCTCGCGCGCGCGCTCCGGTTATACTATAATATAATACAGTATATTATGCGCTCGGCCGAGAAACGTGTAATTAAACCTGGCAGCGCGCGTGCAATCGGTGCATTTCTGTGCCGGATTCGGCGGCGGTCGTCGTCGTCTTCGAAGTCGTGTGGTGGCCTACGGCTACCCTTCATTTTTCTTTTCGGTCTCTGCAGAAGGCGAACAACTGCACGTATGCTCGTATATACATTATTATATTATACTCTTTGTTTTTTCCTTTCTGTATTCCAAATACATTTTGGAATACATTCACGTGAAAAAAAAGTACATAATACGTGAACAAATTATTGTAAACCCGAATCACAAGAATAATAACACTTTTTAGTTTGAACCGCGTATAAGTGCGCGTTTATAAAGTATTTTACAACTTGATTTAATTAATATACAAAGCTGATTGTGTTATAGATTTTTATGAGAAAATCGAGTATCGAAATACTGGAAAATCAAATATGTTTCGTACGACCCCATCATATTGTATAAACATTATAAATACACCAACTTAAAAGGATGTTGGTGAACAAACGAATCGTCAATGAAAAACTCGCATTAGCATTTCTCACTTTTATCAACTTACAAGCATAATATTATAAATACAAATTACAATAGGCAAAGTAGGGGCTGAAAGCACTTCACTCGCCGGATAGAACACTGGTAGAGGACATATTAAATTTGAATGCTATAAATCAATCATTGAATTCCACAAAACGATTTTGAGTGGAGCTCGGTGTAATATATCCCAAATGGAAAATTTGTAATGATAATATTATATTGTTATTTTTCCATTACATATGTGGAATAAAACATAATATTATAAACTATTCAAGTGTTATATTTGTTGAATTACATTTGAATAAAATAATCATATATCTATAGTAATATTACTCTTTATATAGTCGTAATATTTTAATTTTTCTATCTGGGACGTACCTATACTGTCAAAAATAATGTTGATGGTGTCATCTTATAATATTATTTTAGTAATATATAGTAATAATCGCCAATGGCGTAGGGGGACAGAGGGGGCCATTGCCCCCAGGTATAAAAAAGTTATACTTTTACCCCCTCGGATAAAATAAACAATCAACATCGATATAAACATGCATAATTAATTTGTAACGTATAATAATAAATAATACTCAAAGGTTGAATTTTTGTAATCTATCAATAATTATAATTCTCCTATAATATATATATATATTTGAATTATACATTTTTTTTATATCATGTTGTATTAATATTTTTCACTTATTATTATAACGCTCTGTACAATAATAAATATAATATTAGTAATAACCAAAAGGTCTTTTACAAAATAATTTTATAAATCATACAATATATTATAGTATAATAAAATAATAATAATTATCATATAATAAGATAGAAAAATTATCGTGCATTTTATCAACATTTAAAAACATATAAAATATACCTATACGAGTTTTTAATGGCCGCATCTCAGTCAGTCGTGGACTTTGTTTACTTCCGGCAAAAATATGAAAAATTACATTATTTTTATTTTCTTTATTTTTATGCTGTTTATTAAAAAAAAAATATTGATAAATATGAAAAATATTGTATAATACTTTATCAAACAAATAACACTATTATATTAAATAATTTATTCCACTAAAGTATTAAATGAATTTTTATTTCATTAATAATTATATGTAGGTACCATCAATATTAGTTATTATTTGTACAGGTGTCAGTCATCAAGTACACACACATTTTAAGTAAATGATATACGAGTACCTACTACATAATATAATATGTTATAATATGTCCTATAGGTATATAAGCTTATATAAGAATAAAACTATAAAATATTATATTTTTCACGTATATTTTTATGTATAACTGGTTTCGCCCTTTCTTAGACATTTTATATATTTATTATACTTTTATATTTAAATATAGGACGCCACACATGCGATTTTTAAGATTTTATCATAAGATTTTTATGCTATTTTAAGAAAAATTAAAATATTATAATTTAAAAATATTTAAGTACATTTTAAAAGTAATTTAACAATATATCCATGTCAGTACCACTTTTTACTTATATTTGTGAATAAAACTGTTTTACGAGAAAAAATTGTTCTTGGACTGTAATTGTAATTAAAAACAAAATTTTGACACAACATTATAGAGAAAATTATCTGTGTTCTAACGTCGATTTTTTTCAATATCACAAGTATAACTGATGTTATTTCATCCGTATAAAACCAAAAAAAAAAAAAAAAAGAGTTTTTTAAAAATGAATTACTTTTTTATTATTTAATATTTTTGAATAAGCACTACGACAGTAGAACACAGATAATAGTATCTGCAATATTGTGTTAAAATTTGATTTCTTAATTAGAAACTACAACTTAAGAACAATTTTTTCTCACAAAACAGTTTTTACGATAAAATAACTAACTCACGTGTGGCGTCCTCTTAATGAGAGTTTTTATGTATTACATACTAAATATAAATATATAGGCCTTAAATGTTTCCCCCTCCCCAAGTGAAAAATAGTTCTTGGGCCACTGACTATTGCAACTTTGTTTGTTATATTTTTTTATTTATAAAAATGTCCCCTTATATAATATGTAGTTTTTCTGTATGATTAAGAAAACCACTAGGAAAATCAAAAAATTACCTCTGGAAAGTACCATTTAAAACGAATTGGCTATTAAAAAAGCAATAAACTCGTACTCGACTCCTAACCTATAAATTGTCTTCAAATAAAAATTAAATTAAAAATAAACATCATTGTCAAACTAAACGATTTTTCGCTCCGCTAAATATCTAAAACAAATGATACACCATTAATCATTATTCGCATATTATGATCTTTCTACAATATTTTAAAGTTAATAAAAATACAAATTGTGAGAGACGATAATCATATTTTCAATAAAATTGTATAAATAAATACAAAAACAACAATATATTAACATAATACTGCCATATAAGATACCTACCATTTATAAATTATTTTAAAAATATATTTTAATATTTATAAATTATAAGATTTTAATTTTTTTCTTTTAATTTCCCATATATTTATATAGAATATTTATTAAAATTATTGCATTGATATCCTTTTAAATTCAAATCTGAGGAACCGTAATTGTCAGTATATAATTATATTAAGAGCAAAACATACCAGTTTTTTTGTTATGTAAAAACATATTATTTATACAGCTCAGTACGCAATATAATAGAAACAGTTTTGACATCAAAATAGAGACCATTAATTTTACCGTTCCTCAAAAGCTTTTTTTATAACAGTTTTGAATAATTAAATATTTTAAAATAAAAATACTGAAAAAATCATTCTATAAACACGAATATCAGATAATATATAGGTAATCAAAAATATGGCTTTGAGGAAGCACAGTTAAAGATTTCTTCGTTCAAGGGCATTAAACACCGTATTTTAAAGTTAATTTTTGAGAGAACGAAAGGGAATTTTTATTGTTTTTAAATAAATATCATGATTACGTAATAACAAAAATTAAACTATAGAATAACTTATAGGATACTTTTCAAACGCATTTAAACATTATGAAATTGTTGAATTTTCATTTTTCTAAAAATTTCATGAAAACTGCAGTATACACAGAACCCATTAATAACCGAGCATACAACGTTCTAAAAGTATTTTTTTAAATTAAATGCTTTTTATGTGTTTATATTAGTATATTTAAATACTTAATGGGACTTATTATTAAAAGGAATGCCTATATTATTTTGTATAATAAAAGTATAGGTATATTAAATGTTTTCCTACTCAACACTCGTATATGTATTTAATATTTATAGGAGTGTATACCAGGATTTTCTCTCAAGAACCATTCCATCCCCACATCTTCACTACCTACCTATATGTATAAGCATTAAATCCGCCTCCTATTATTCATATTTTTCCAGTCCACCCCTATAATTCACTACAGTATGGTATTTATAAAATACCCATGTTATAATATTATGTAAGTATATACTATTATACACATACAAAAAGATACATGAATAAAATATTTAATAACGTATTATTATTTGTAAACTTGTCTTAAAAAATGGCGTCCACCTATACTATCTGATCGTGCAGCCAGTTTCGTTTACCAGTTTTACATATGGTAGTTCTAGTTTCCGCCCGTAAAAATGTGTATTTAATTTTCATTTATTTATTTTTAATATTAAACGCTAAAATGACCATTTATAATGTACTAAGTACAAATAAACACAAATCATAAAATATATGATACAATTAAAAAGAAATTACACATAGATAAATAATACAATTAAAGGTGGATTATACACACAGATAGCTGATAAGTGATATATTTAAAAATAATATATATTTTTATATAATAATAAGATATTACATATTTATAGATAAACAATTGATACACAGATCTAAAGGATCGAAGCTATCGGTTTAGAGGACGATTGTAACCATACGATGTAATGTGTGAATGGGAAACTGGTGACATATTGAATGAGAGGGAACCTTAAAAGAAACATATTTAAGACAGAACACACCTGAATCATAGTGTTTCTCACGTCACGGACTGGAAAAATTCAAAGAAATCATGAACTCCGCCCCCTTCCCTCCTCCAACATCTCTTCTCGAATTGAATCCGAAATCTCCAAACTCTCCGAAATTATTTTCACCACAATTTCCAACCGCACATCTGTCTTCACCCAACCCAATCTCAAACAAGATCTTACCCAAAACATTCTCCGCGAGATTTCCCGGAAAAGGCACCTCTGTTCCAAATTGCAAAAAACTCGTTATCCAATAATAATGACCAGATCAAATGCCTAAAATATTTTTGTTTGAAACCTTCTCTCCTACCACCGCGAGAACGACTAGTTCAACCTCCTGGGTTCGCTCCAAACTGACCCAAACGGTCGCTCCACCTTCAATCGAATCAACAGAGGCCTCTTTAGTAAACCCCTTTAAGTCCAACAATGATTCCTTAATCTATGATCCCATTGGTAAAGCCGAATTATTTTCCGATATGATACTATGCAGGACCAATTCAAATCTCCAGACTACTCTCTTCCCTTCGATTTCCTCATTCATTATACCCTTTCCAATCACAACCTATTCAACAATTAGCAAAAATCAATTTTCTTCTCCCCCTGCAGAGTCCAAGAAACCATTCGCAAACTCCTAAACAGAATCGCCCCCGGAATCTGTCATCATATCCAACATCACTCTAAAACACTGCAACAAAAACACCTAATCCTTCATATCTGTCGCATCCTAAACGATTGTGTCCGCTTAGAATTCTTCCCGGAATTTTGGGAAAAAAAAGCCGCCGTAGTCATGATCCCCGAACCTGATAAAGATCCCAAATCACCACCCGATCTCCCTGCTCAACACACTTGGTAAAATCTTCGAATGCCTCCTACTCACCAGACTTAACATCTTCACCACCCCATTGCCCGATTCAGCTTTAGACATCACCACAGCACCACCCTCCAACTGGACAACATAATTTCGGCAAATTTGTGCCAAATTTGGTTCTCCTTTGTATTTAAAAGGCATTCGATAAAGTCTGGCACCCCGGCTTTATTTTCAAACTGATTTCCCTAGGAGTTCCACCCAACTAGTAAACATTCTCACATCCTTTCTTCTAAACAGAAAATTTTCGATCGAAGTCAAAAACCAATTCTCCACCAGTAGGAACATCAACGTGGGGTCCTCCAAGGTTCTTACCTCTCTCCCCAATTATTCGCTATACATTTCAACGATCTCCCTCTCCAACCCACCCAAAGCAATGGTCACACTCTTCGCCGACGACACTGTTCTCTATGCCACTAGCATCTCTAACTCCAACGCAGCCAATATTCTCCAAAAAAAATAAATCTGATCCAACCCAGGTTCAAACAGTGGAGGATTTCTATCAACCCCTTCAAAATATAGGCAGTCTTCTTCTCCAATAAAAGCACTCAATACACTCCAAAGCTCAAAATCCATAACACCCCAATAAACTGGTCCCCTTCGATTAGATACCTGGGCATTCTCATCGACAAAAACCTCAACTTCTCAGCTTATATCAAATACGCCTTCAATAAAACTAAAGCTGCCTGTCACCTCCTCTTCTTCTTCCTTTAATAATAATAAAAGTCCTCTTTCTATTCAAACAAAACTATACATCTACAAATCCTACATGCATCTCATCCTAACATATGCCAGTCTGACTTATGTTTCCAACATTTCAAACACAAACTGGTCCTCCATCGAAACAGTCCAATACTCAACCCTCCGCAAAATTACCAACCTTCCACTATTTTTTAATAACCATTTCATCAGAAAATCTACCAACATCACGTCTATTGCCGAATACATTAACTCCAAACTCAAAAACTCTATCATCTCTTCTCCCTTCCCACACATTTTCACCATATCAATCTGCCACGGTCTCTTCAACGGTTCCAAAAGTAACTGTCCAATAAACTTTTAAAAATCATCTTCACCTCCACCTCAGAACTCCTGCAATATCCAACCCTCTGGTAGAAGCAAAAGCTTATGACAGAGTATTAAAGATTTTAAATCAATGGAAATATACACCGAAAAACCGATAAATTGCTACATGAGCATATTATTATATCTAGGGTTAATTATCAATAAGTATGTTTTTCTTTCGCTTTATAGTTTGACAAACATAACTACACTATTTAAGCATGACGATTAATACGTTTTTTGCTCACTGTAATTATTATATTAGATCGCTATGTATTCAACGCAAAAGCGAGTTTTTCTAATATACAGTCCATGTTTTATTTTTTCCCTTCCCAAAATATATATTATAATCTGCATCTGCACGCCCTTGGACGTGACGCTATACGCACAAACGCATATACTGCACGCGTTATCACAAAATATTAAAACTGAAAACGGCGAATATTGTAACATCATTATAATGGTTTTTATTGTGTCCCGCTGGCACGGCGGGGGCGGGTCTCCCGAAAGGATACAAACGCGTAAAATATTATATTATCTATAGGTATATAACAAATGTTTATATATATATAGCCGTATTTATATATACTGTGGGACGACAGTTGGCGTGTCCTCGCCCCGGGAACAAAAAAAAAAAAAACGAAAAAACACCGTGTAAAACTCGTTTTTGGGGGGGTAGTACAACAGTCGGCGGACCTTGGCGTCACGCTGCGAACGCATCTGTTGCAACGTGCAGTTTTCAGTGTATAGACTTCAACGCCCGTTCGTACATTATAATAATATCTGTACTTGCTTTTTGTGTGAACGACGTGTATGTCTGTATGTCGGTACTTGCTTTTTGTGTATCCTCGTGCGTATACAATATATATATAATGTGCGTATTAGCCCCGTAGAGCGAATTTTCGAGTTCCGTTGCGGACCACCCGCCGCTCGCCCGTTTTTCTGTCGGAAATTCGGCGCATTTCCGACCAATAAATTGCATTATGCATTGTGCCGTATTCACACCTCTCCCCCTTCCCCTGACCCTTCGTATATATATGCGCACGTGGGATTGACGGTATATTTACGGTAGTTATACCGAATACACCGCACGATACCGTAAGTCCGGTATACCCGTATCGTTTGATACCATATATACCTACGGTAGGTATGTAGGTGGAAACCGTACCTAGGTCTCCTGAAGCTTTTATTTGTAGCTCATTTATTATAAATGATATTGGGTGTTTCGACTTCAACGTCATCACAATTCAAATTTTAAATGGACTACTTGATTTTTCCCACATTGCCCCTATTACAGATAAATGTTCGAGGGACAACAAAATATCTATATAGTACCTATCTACCGTCTATACGTATTTCTATGTCTATGTGTGATACGCATTACGCAGACTATAAAATGTATTAATACATTAATAATTAGGTAATAGGTACATAAAAACAATTTCGTTAATTTATGAAAATTTCAAATACGTCATATATATTATATAGAAGCCATAAATAATCTTACCCAAACTTGGGGAGCCCTAAAAATTGAGAAAATGAAGAAGATCCACATAAGTTTTATGCGATAGACGAGAACCAATCGAGCTGAAAGGCAAATTATACAGAGCAGCTGTCAGGTCGGTCTTATTGCACGGTTGTGAACGCTGAATAGCCAACATAATGGGACACGACAAACTTTACATGTTAATGAGATGAGGATATTATAAAGTTGACTAGGAAAAACTAGATTAGATGTTAAATGTTAATACATAAATTATCAGAACAATAAGCTATTAAAATAGTTTGGACTTGTTTAAAGGAGATATAACATAATCATGTTAGATAAGAAGTAGATATATTGGGTACCTGCAAAAAGCCATGCAAGAGTATAGAATAGTGCAGCAGGATACAGTTGGTAGATAAGCGTATAAAGGAACATGGCCCGAAAAATTTTTCGGTTTTATACGATTTCATGTAAATTATTTAAAATGTCTATAAGACATAGTTCTATGTACGTTTGCACGTTTGATGTTTAATATTTGTAGTCGAATCTTTGATTTTATCGCGTAAAAATCAAAATAGTTTGTTTATATATCAATATAATATATGTTTTCAAATCTGAAATCATGTAAATCTCTGCGCTCGTCAGTAGATTTCTATAGTTTTCAAGTTTTCCAAACCTTCCAAGTCCCAATAATATAGCAAGATTTTTACTTTTAGTTTTACATTTTTAGCGTGTTATCTGTATAATACATCCTTATTTACCCTTATATTTGACACAAATATGAATATTATATAATTCTCATCATATCCGTTGTTCGCACATCCGCGAGTATATTTGTATAAGTATTCCGGTAATCGTTTTTTTTATCGTCATACATATTATATCATTTACATGACATTATAGGGATTTTTCAAAATTACACCTATGCACCTATTATCATAAAGTTTAAATAATAGCGATCAATTCAAATCGTAATTAGATATTACCAGAGCATATTTTAACATATAAAGTATAGTTCTGCCTATATAAAAGTGGTTGGTGGATGCAGACAACAGTGGCCACGCACATTCACAGAACCCATATAATACAAAGTTGATGAGCAAATAAAAGGTCTTTAAAAAACACTTCTTCAAGCTACTTACGTCATTTATTTGTAGGGAAATGTTTTATACGACCGGATTTTGGTACATCGGAAAAAGAAATCCAGTCATTATGCTACTATATGCACTCAGTAAAAATATCTTAAAATTATAAAATATTATGCAAAGGCCCCGCGAACGTGACGTCGTCTTACTTTAGTTTTAGTAGATGTTATATACAATATAAATATTTGACGATTATCTGTACCTATAATGTATTTTTTATTGTTTATACGTCATTTAAGACAAATAAGCTAGGTAAAATCCTTGGAAAAATCCAAAATTTTGATTTAAAATATTTCTTAAATCCAAAGATTTGAAATCATGTCCAACTAATATACGACGTTCTATATTTTATATCTTTAATAAAAATATTTAATATTTCTCAAGCCAATTAATTACCTCAAATTTTACAACTAATTGTGCGCATATACATAAAATGGAAGTTATTGGTGTCCAGAGGCGTAATGGTATAAATTTTATGACCGTATATAATACAGGTATAATCATACAAAACGAATTTTTTTACAAATAAATTTGATTGATTCCATAGAGACGAATACGATGTTCGATACAAAAACTATTGGATATAATAAATTATAATGCAAAAAATTAAATTACTATATTTTACTATATTATTAGTATAAATGTAATATTTTGTACACATCCACGTCGATCATGATTTTGTTAATAATTATACGATTCAAATATTTAAATTACATTTTAGCAGGTTATTATAGGCACAAAAAGAAGAGGTACCTATACCTATATAGGTACATTCAGATTTTTTTAAAAATATAAATGGCCGTTCAAACGTCACGTTTTCTTCGTGCGTAAACTCAAAACCGTATCGACATTTTACGTCAATTTACGTAGGTGATGAACTAGTTCATATACCTAATACAATACAGCGTATAGGTACCGCCTATATATACGATACAAATAAAGTAAAATACATTTAAGTGGTTACCACACGTGTATATTATATATTATAAACTATATTTTAATATAGGTAAACCATGGATACCTACATTTATTTAAAAAATATAAATTTCTATTAGATATTTGTAATATTTTATAACTCGTAAACATTTTACACTAAAGAAAAGAGAATAACATTTTATTATTTCCGTTGTGCACACAATTAATGGTCAAATATTGAGAACAAAATAATAATACAATATTATATATTTTCAGCTCCATTGTTGTACCGGAACCCGCGACGATGATATCGGCACAACATTACAATATATACCTACTGCAGTCGTCGCCAGAATTAAAAACAAATTAATCTTATCCAACCCTGGTTCAAACAGTGGAGAATTTCCATTAACCCCTCGAAAACTTCAGCCATCTTCTTCTCCAACAAAAGCACTCTTAACACCCCTAAACCCAAAGTTCTCAACACTCCGGTTAGTTGGTCCCACTCGATTAGATACCTGGGTGTTATCATCGACAGGAACCTCAATTTCTCTGCCCACGCCAAGTCCGTTGTAAACAAAACAAAAGCAGCAGGTCATCTTCTCTTTCCCATGCTCAACAAGA
>JAIPRL010000369.1:0-10161 GCA_025469235.1 Pemphigus obesinymphae
TTTATCTTTCTTTTTTCTCTTTCTTTTATTATTATGTGTAATTAAACTGTCGCTCTCTACCTTCACCACAAGCTTGCTTTTAGAAGGTAGATAATCTCATTGTTTATTATGTAATACTTATTGTATGCAATATAAATTGATTTTAAATAAAAAAAATAAAAAAAAAAAAATATCAAATATGCAAATTAATTTTATTATGATATATAATAAACATAATTTCATAAATAATTTTAAAACAATTGTGTAATCTACTATACTATGAGTTATGTTTAAAAATCTAAAGCCAACAAAACGAATACAATTTTAAATATTGATTTTTGGAATCAAAGTAAGGAAAAAAACACACTTCAAGCGTGTTAGTTTTACCGTATTCTATCTACCTATAGTAACTACTAACTATGAATAACAAAATGTAAAGAAAATCGATTGTCATATTAACAATGTCCCTCGTATGTCATAATATAATGTAATACAAATATGAAGGAAAACAAATTCTAACTATCTCCGTTGTAATAAAATCAATAATGTTCCTCGAAAGGTGTATTAGTAACTTGGGATGGACGGACACAATGGAGACATAACAATATAAGGTGTCTAAATTTTATGATTGAATTAAAAATAACTTCTATTTATCCCAACGGTGCTATATGGAATTATAATTATAAATAATTAGTTAATTATGAAAATGGTAAGTCCCATTTGACTATAAACAAAAATAAAAAAATCATTTAAAAAAAGTTCTTCTAGTAAGTCTAAAAATATATTGTTATTTTAAAAATGTTTAAACGTTAATATTTGATACTTTTTCGAAATAACAATTTTATTTTACTTTAAATGTAAATAACTAATTAGTTGATACATTCCAACTATAATAAATACTATTTAAAGAAGTTAAACTTTAACTAAAATTAGAATAAAGTTAAACGAACGTTTTAAGCTTAAAAAAGCGATCTTGAATAATTTCAAAAATACGAGATGAAACTTTTTCATTCTAAGCTAATTTAATATACTTTAAAAAAATAGTTAATTTTATATCTTTCAAAAACATTATTTAGGGAAAATAATTTTAAAATGTAGACGATAACATCAGAACAAAAAAAAAAGAATCCAGTCAACAGGGGTGGAAGCACTATGCTTGTCATGTAGGATACTGGTGGTATTTATATTAAATTTGAAAAAGCAATGATAAATCAATTATTTTGATAAAATGCTTTTGAAGGAAGCTGAGTAGGGAAATAGCGAATCTCGTAATGGATGAAATAACAAAGAATATATAGAGTGAAATACCACGGTGTATGCTGTTTGCAGATGATATAGTGCTGATAGTAGAGAATACTATGGAAGTGATTGGTAGGCTTGAAGAATGGAAGGAAGCTTTTGAAAGTAAAGGACTTAGGATTAGTAGGGGTAAAATAGAGTATATAGATTATGATTCTTGGGAAAGGAACACTGATGAAATAGGAAAAGGCAAGAAATAAAGTTGAGTGGTAATATATGGGGAGAGGTAGAGAGGTTCAAATATTTAAGATTCGCTGTACAGAAAGATGGGGCTTCGAAGAGAATATGAAACACTGAATTAAGTGCGGACGGATGAAGTGGAGAGAAGCGTCAGGTGTTTTGTGTGATAAAATAATCCTTATTAGGTTAAAAGATAGATATTTTAATACAGTGGTAAGACCTGTAATGATGTATGGAACAGAATTTTGGGCAGTAGATAGGAAGTTAGAGCAGAGCATGAATGTAGCAGACATGACAATGTTAAGGTGTATGAGTGGAGTGGAGTGACTAGAGAGGATAAAGTAAGAAATGAGTATATATGAAGTAGTATAAGAGTAGCTTCGGTAGTTGATAAAATGAGGGAGAATAGATGGAGGGAAGAGACTGAGGCAGTAAGATTAGTAAAGGAAATGTATGTTGATGACAAGAGGTGGAGGGGAAGAACAAAAAATAAGTGGGGTACGTGATGGTGAGTGATATGTGGAAGGCGGGAGATAGAGTCAAATGGAAGTGTAAGACTAGGGTGACCGATCCCATATAATTGGGAGAGAAGGCGAAGGGGAAGAAGATAGCTATTTCTTTGAATTACGAGAACGAAATTACGATAATTATGAGAACAATTATGTATATCAAAATAATAAAAGTTTTCTACAAAATTGAAAGGCCTATAAAAATAAATTGTTAATATAATAAATATAATAAATATAGTTAGAGTAATTGTAACGTTTAACTTTGTGCTAAAATATATTTAAGATTAAAACCAAAATTTACCTCTTCAATCACGGAAACATTTCAAAATCTATAATTGCTATTAATAGAAAAAAATAAAAATAAAAAAATAATTATTTTAAATTGCATGAGTGTCAATATAGTATATATCAATATACATATTCGGCGTTAAGATTTAAGAATGAATTTTATATTTTCGGAATTTTACGATGAAATGACGAAAATCGATTTGAATGGGGACACGGAAATGTGTTTATACCGCTTATACGTAATTATTCGGTAGTTTTGACATACAAGGTTATCGAAAAAATTGAAAAGCCACAAAAATGACATTTTCAAAGTACTACCTTAATCATACCGCGAAAGTAGGAGCTGAAAGGATTTTGTTCGTCGAGTGTGAGTAGGAGTGGACACACTTCGTTTATCAGATAGGATTCTCTTGCATTATTTATATAAATGCACTCGAAAAAATAATTTGAGAGGAGCTTCGGTGAAAGTGTTATCCTTTTTGTCAGTTATATATTCAGACATAATCAAATTAGAATAAATTTAGCAATAAATGTGATTGAGTGTGATCTTACAATTTACAAATTATACACCAGTAAATTAAAACTCCCCGTGAATGAACATATTTTACGTTTTAAATTATTATATATATTATATGTATTTTACATATTATGTACATAAACAATGTTCCCAAAATCATTATTTTAATTTTATTTTTTGATACAATTTGTATGAAGATTGGCATATTCCTGTTCCTATAATAATTAAATACTTTAATTATATATTTTAAAAGATTTAAATTTATTTTCAATATGTTGTTTATCAGACATGTGCAGCTGTTTACTGCTGTAAAATAAGGTTTATTTTATGCGACCGTTGAATTTTAAAAATACATATAATATGATATTATTAAAATTGAAAGTCAAGGTACTCAAATTTGTCATTGTTAGTTATCAAAAACAGTAAAAACCGTAAACTTAGTGCTCATTTAATGGATTGGAAATATAATAAAAGCGTTCATTCACTGAAAAAGTAAAAAAAAAAAAAAAATTATTTTGTTAAATATATTTGCTTTTACAAAAATAATTTATTTATCACAATAATTATATATTAAATGAGTTGTACCAGTAAATAAATAGATTTTTTCGTTTGTTCATTTACTGGTGTGTCAATGTAAATTCTAGTGAATGAATATTACTTTTTAATGTTAATTTTAAACTTTAAGTTATTAGGTAACTAATTTATAAATAAGCCTCCCAAAAGATTGACACATAAACACATAAACTACAACTATGTGATGCCTCTATTTTTAAAGCCTTAAAATCTCATTGGAAATAAGATGTCTATGAACACAAATAGTCTAAATAAAATACTATTATTAAATTACGTTTTGCCACAATATTTAGGGAAGTATTTGACCAAATAAGTAATTAAATCATCCAAAAAATGG
The DNA here is from genome assembly GCA_025469235.1 of Pemphigus obesinymphae. NCBI lineage: Eukaryota > Metazoa > Arthropoda > Insecta > Hemiptera > Aphididae > Pemphigus > Pemphigus obesinymphae. The sequence goes on from JAIPRL010000369.1 coordinate 3,683, forward strand.
TTTAAGAGAATGTAGACTTTGTTTATCTTTTTGATGAAGATGCAATTGATTATTATAGATGCATTCCAAATAGATCATTCAGCATATCAAATGTTTCCTAAATTTCTATCGACGAATTAAAATGTAATGTATAACCATAGACTTTCAAATGACGAGTTTTCAACAGAAAAGCGTGTCGTCAAATGTATTTTAAAAAAGAAACTATTATTATACAATGATGAAATAATTAAATGAAAAATAAACGAATATTAAGTTAAAATATACGGCAATATATATGGCTTTCAATTGGAAATTATTGGAAAAAAAGATACGTTATGTGCAGTATATATATAAAGTTTTCCAATTCCACGATGCCTATAAATAGATTTATAATAAATCATCGGAAAAGGATTTATATGCCTTTAAACACATAATTCCACGTGTGTATTTGAATATTTTAAAAAATCAATTTTTTACACGACCATATATAGTCGTACAGAAAATAGATTTATACTACGTATAAGGCATTGTATATATATATGCGATGGGTTATAAAATGTAGACGGCGAAGGTTTTTGCTTAATACTCGTACACCGTAAAATTAAAAGTAAAAAATATTTAGCATATTACGATTTGAAAAAAAATATATATAATAGGTATGTAAAAAGTAAAAAAAAAAAAAATTTCATCTAATCGATTTATTACGGTTTTAGAAAAATACCTAGCTGCTATCGACGACGAGATAACATTTAAACAATTGGGCCCTGTGTATTGCCTATAATTATCATGTTAACTTGCACATTAAACATAAATGTTAATAAATCTTAACGGTTTTGAATTATAATGTATGGACATTATATCGTTATCATTTTCCAAAGCGATTGGATTAGTTGTTTTATTCAATTGCACTGTAGTCAATCCGGTTATACCGTAATCGGATAACAGCGGAGAGATGGTATCCGCGGATAGTGTCGGTAAAATATGACAGTATTCGACACAAACGCATTTCATCCAAGGGAATTCAACGAAAACCGGTCAGTAGAGTGTGATACCAGTTCACTCGTTGGGTTGGTATACCTGCAATGAATTTCAATGTACCGATAAAACATTTATTTCGATAAAACCGTTCTGGAGGCAAAGTTATATGAAATGAGTGTGTTACCGTCGGTTAAACATTGTTTAGTGTATTTTTATCAATATAGGTTGTATATATATCTGATAATTCCTCTTCGTCTGTTTGAAAATTATTATCTAGTGGAAGATCTTCGTGTAACCATTCATATATTATGTCATCACAAACATTAAGGTGAGACACGATTAATTTTAAAACAAAAAAACTAATATGTTCGCTGTTCACGAGGATATAGCGAAATAAATAGGTAGGCACGTAATGTTATCGTGACGCGCGGCAAACAACGCGGATAAACACATAAACGCATAAAAAGGCGGTGGCCCGACGGCACTTACCGGTCCAACTGAATTATAACGAATTATTTATATGAAAACCATGACAAAATAAACAGGTATGACAGCAACTTACATGTTTTGGTTCAACTCGCGCAATCATGGTGGACGCTTTTCTCCGCTTATTATCATCTCAGTATCTACTCGTCTGCACTCGTGTAGATAATAAATACACCGTACTTTCCAATGGAATTTGCATTATCTACTGCACTGTTGATACCGGTTGATAATAATAATCATTATCACACAAAAAGTGTGCGCCAGTGTACACGAGTGTAGGTATATGGAAAACACTATAACTTAAATCGTGTATACCGAGAAAAGAACATTGATAACTTTTGGAGAAAAGCAATATGGCGGTACTCGCGTATCACAAAGTTGTCAGCATACCTGTTTATTTTGTCATGATCAAAACCACATTCAAATACAAAAACAACAATTGATATTCATATTACACTACGTATACCCTGAGAAATCTATCGTTTTACATTTTGTTTACAAAGCTTATAATATCATAATCAAAAACAACGATAAAACGGACCACTACATAATATGGGTTTCTAGAAAATGCAATCTAAAAATAATCGTATAGCAGTCAAATTATGATATTATTTCAATTGTTTTTCACTATTGGGATATTATTTATTACGTGGTGGTACTTGTACGTACCGATGGCTCAGGAACTATAAATAATAGTGAAAATGTACGTTTAATACAATTTTAATGTACTTGAAAGTACCGTCGGTCCACAAAGGGTTAACAAACTTGCGTTTTTAGTTTTAAGCTCATAAAATTGTTTAATAGTTGTTACATAATATTACCTATTGGTGGAAATTTCAAAGATTGTTGAAATATACATAAAGTACCTGAGTAACATACGACTGACGTTGTATTAAATTTTCAGGTCTTAAAATTAAAATTTACCTACGGAATACGATATATGTATATTGTACGTAACTACATAGGATTGGGCAAGATACACTGAAAAAAAGTATTTTAATACATGGTACAAAATACTTTCATTTTGAATATCTTGATACAACACATAGGTACATGATGCATTACATTTGTAGAAATGATACAAGACCCAAGAAACAAGTATCAAAGATACATAAAAGATACAATAGATATTCACAAAAATAAAATTATTATTTCATAATAAAAAAAATCGTTGTTACTAATTATTATTAATTACAATACAAAAATATAATATTATAGCCATATAGGTATCAAAATAATTTATAATTGATGTATTATTAATTAATAAAAATAGATAATATATATTTTAGTATTTCAGCGATAAGTGCTCAAGTTTATTTGATATCAGATTATAAAATTTTATTGTATATTTTTCATCATTTTAAGACATAACGGTACAAAGGTACCTGATAAAATTCAATAATTAAAATCTAGAAAATATAAATCCCCAGAAATTGGCGTCAATATTAACAATTAACAACAAATATAAAAATGTATTAAATTTATAGACTAATATAAATATATACATTTACTAAAAATTATATTAAACCAATATTGATTACGCAAAATGTATAAAATGTAGTGATATATAATATATATAGTAAAATAATACATTTTATCCAAAAATATTATGACTAATGATTTTTATGATTTTTTGAACACCAATAAAATAACATACCTTATGTGTACAACTTTGTGCTCAATTTTAAAGTCTTAAAACATAAAATTAACCATTTTATGATTTAAGCATCTCAACAAATTTAAATTTCTTTAAGTAGCCTACAATTGAATAGGTACATTTTGTCAAAAAACTTTAAATGACTACTAAAATAAATTGTGACTATATATCTACTCATATTTGAGATTTTTGGAATATAACCATAATTCTTATGATAATATAATAGCTATAATGACGTACTTTTAAAACCATGTATAGAATTTTCAGGTCTTAAAACCAAAAATTATCTTATCATGACATAAAAATGTATACATTGATGTTAAATTTTTACGTTAATTTTGTATGAAATACATTTTTGGTGAACATTTAAAATATTTTGGATCATTATTTACGGGATTACAAAGAAATAATACTAGTAGATTTGTTCAAAATCGTGTTTTTACCGATTTTATGTTTTTTCTTTTTGTTTGTTTTCCTTTACGTGTTAAAAACTATTGAGAAAATCGAAAAATTTCTTCTTTTAACTAATGAAAAATGGGTAGGCGTGTATGGATTTGAAGACTTATTCTACTAGAGTTATTGGGTATACACATATATATAAAATTAAAAAAAAAAACATCATTGTAAAAATACATTTGGTAAAATATTCAAAGTATATATATATGTACCTATATTTATAATTTTATAACTTTAAAAAGTATCTACCTATTTTTTTATAAATTATAATGTATAATAGGTAGGTACGTAAAATAATTAATTGACTAATAATCACATTAAAAAATACTTTGATTATTGTAAAATAATTATATTATATTCTTCAATATTAAATTCACCCATAATGTGAAATTGTTCAATTTCAGAAATTTGCGTACAATTATAAAATGTAATATATAATTATGTTATTGTAAGTTACATAAGTATACACCGTACTGTTGATTATATATTAATATAATATAGAATGAACGACCATACTATTATATATTTATCGAATATACTTTTAAGGATTTTTTCTGTGTCTTCTATCTACGAGTATTTTACCTATATTTTGAAAATTTAAAAAGTTTTTTTTGTAGAATTGTGTTTTGCCGTTTTTTAAGGGGAGTTATATAGGCAATTTCGATGAAATTTTAAGAGAAATAAAAATCTTGAAATTTAAAAATATTTAAGTACATTTTAAAAGTAATTTAAAAATAGATCCGTGTCAGTATCTATTACTTTTTATTCTTGTGTAATCACGATATTTAATACTGTTTTGGTCAGGAAAAATTATTCTCGGACTGTAGTTGTAATTAAAAACCCCAATTTTGACACAATATTGTAGACAAAATTATTTGTATTCTACGGTCATATTTTTCGATATTATAAGTATAAAATATGATGTTATGTCATCTGCGAAAATTTCCTAAAATATAGTTTTTACAAAATTAATAACTTTTTCAAGATTTTGTATTTTTTTTTTTTTTTTAAAGACGGCAATAGATCACAGATAGTTTTATTTATAGTATTATGTCAAATTTGTTTTTTTTTAATTACAATTACAATTACACCTCCCCCCCCCCCGTGAACAGTTTTTTTTCGCAAAAACAGTTTTTACGATTAAATAACACATGCTGAAAGGACGTCAATATAGTGTTTTATGCAAAAATCGATATTATTGATTTCCATAAAAAAAAAACCATTAACTGACGTAAGAAATTTGTTGCAGATCAACGAGACGAATCTAATCGAACATTTAACACCATCGGAATGGAGACATTTCGTCGGTCCCAACGCAAGTAAGTTGTCGTGCGGTTATGCTTTAGTTCCGCGCACTCGGCACTGCGATAATAATTATTATCATTATTCGAATATATATTGGGGCGGCGCAACCGTGAAAGAAAAAGTGAAAACAAGTACACGAATAATTGTTATTAAAGTTGTTACAAAATATTGTTTGGAACGAGGTGGGAGTGTAACGTATGATACATACACGTTTTAAGTGAATGAATGTTAATCGTTACGGTTCCGTGGGTTTCCGAAGAGGTCAATAACACGTTGATACAGTGGCAGTATATTATAATAATAATAATAATAATAATTGTTCTCGGATATATTTTACACGCCATACAGATATTAGATAGGGGGTTTTTTTTTCGCCAGTCGACTGCGCGTTATCTCACAGGAAAAAACCAATTACGCGTATGTCAAATTAACCTTTGTGCACGGAAATATTTTGTTTTTAAAATTCGAATTATATACGTACCGTAATATCACATCTATATACACCATCCGTAAGAATATCATCCAAAACGAACGAAAAATGAACGAATGAGCCACGTGCGCGCGCCTTGTTCCAGGTGGGCATTTCGGCGTGACTTACTTGAATCCGAACATGCCGAGAACCGGGCCGGTCAATTTCACGTCGGACCGGCTGGGCCGTCATTTCCGGCTGGACTTGCAGAGGAACGACGATCTGTTCGACGACAAGTTCGTCATATTGAAACGAACAAACGGAAAGTCGGAGATCATCGACGGCAGCCCGTGGAACGACACAGATTGTTATTACCATAGTTTCGCACCTCACGTGGCTGCCCTTGACGTCTGCAACGGATTGGTAAATGATCGGACCAATAGTGCACCGAATTTCCATTTAAGTACAGGAATGTACAGTCTATATCTGTTTTAGAGTGGCATTCTCAAGTCTGACGAGAACGAGTATTACGCTATCAGCCCGTTACCGGAACGATTTCACGGCTCGGACGAAACGCCACACGTAATTGTCCGATTGGATAACGCAGCGAAGCTAAAAGACTCGCTCGGTACATTCAACGCTGTGAACGAAAACGACAGGTCACCCAAAACCAGGACGAAAAGAGGTGTTTGGCCACCAGCCGCGTTGAACTTGGAAATAGCCATTTTCGTGGACCAGGACCTTTACAGGCTGATGGCCGTCAATTTCGAATCAAACACCGAAAAAGAAATCATTCGGTTTGTTTTGGCTATGGTGAACGCTGTAAGTTGTTCGCTACGTACGAATATAATATGTATCTGTAGCCTATTTTTATTAATAGCTATTGACTTTTTCATCTTTGGTATGGGAAAAGGCGGGGCTAGATATGTTACAAAGTGTAATCGATATTTGTTATAATAGTTGTTAGTTTTGCCAAGGCTGGGCAAGTTAACGATATTTTTTAACTCGTTTAAATTAAATTAATTGAAAATAATATAAGCGCTAAGTTAAGTTAAAAGTTACTCGTATATTTTTTTTTATTCACTTTTAAAGTTAAAAGTTAACTTTGAAAAATAAGTAACTTAACTTAGTTAAAAGTTAAAATATCTTAATTAGGAAAAAAAGTCGATAGGTATACCTATATTATATCGTAAAAAGGTAAAAAAGGAT